>PVKB01003863.1:0-174366 GCA_004027205.1 Ctenodactylus gundi | reverse complement strand
GCCAGCACTGATTACTATTTGACTTGTTGATGTGGGCCATTCTCTCTGGGGTGAGATGGTATCTTAGCGTTGTTTTGATTTGCATTTCTCTTATGGCTAGAGATGTTGAACGTCTTTTCATGGATCTATGGCCTTTTGCATTTCCTCCTGAGTGAACTGTCTCTTCATTTCATTTGCCCACTTTTCAATAGGATCCTTTATTTTGGTAGGCTTACTTTTCTTCAGCTCCCTGTTTATTCTAGTTATAAGCTTCTTATCTGCGATGTTGGTAGTAAATATTTTTTCCTAGTCTGTTGGATCTCTTTTTACAATGTTGATAGTTTCCTTTGCTGTGCAGAAACTTTTTAGTTTGACAAGATCCCATTTGTTAATAATAGGGATAATTTCTTCTGCTCTTGGTGTCTTGTCAAGAAAATCTTTGCTTACCCCTATGTCTTTTAGAAATTTGCCTACTTTGTCTTCCAGAAGATTTAGTGTTTCATTTTTAATGTTTAGATCTTTGATCCATTTTGATTTGATTTTGGTGCATGGTGATAGGTGTGTGACTAGATTCATTCTTCTGCATGTGGATGTCCAGTTTTCCCAGCACCAGTTGTTGAACAGGCTGTCCTTTTTCCATTGTATGCATTTGGCCCCTTTGTTGAAGATTAAGTAATTGAGGGTATTTGGGTTTGTCTCTGCATCTTCTATTCTGTTCCACTGGTCTATCTGTCTATTTTTGTGCCAGTACCAAATTGTTTTTACAACTATGGCTTTACAGTATAGCCTGATGTCTGGAACTGTAACGCCTCCTGCCTTGGTCTTGTTGCTCAGGATTGCTTTGGCTATTCTTGGTCTCTTTTGGTTCCATATGAATTTAAGAATTGTTGCTTCAAGTTCTTTGAAGAAACTCGCAGGTATTTTGATAGGCATTGCATTGAATCTGTATATCAGTTTCGGTACTATAGTCATTATTACTATATTTATTTTGCCTATCCAAGAGCAGTGCATACCTTTCCATTTTCTAGTGTCTTCTATAATTTCTTTCTTCAATGTAATGTAGACAAAATCCAACACCCTTTCATGATAAAAACACTGAGAAAAAAAAGGTATAGAAGGGCCCTACCTAAAACTCATAGAAGCCATATATGCTAAGCCTACTGCAAATATCATAGTAAATGGAGAAAAGTTGAAATCGTTCCTTCTCAAATCAGGAACAAGACAAGGCTGCCCACTATCACCACTCTTATTCAACATGGTCCTTGAAACACTGGCCATAGCAATCAGACAAGAAAATGAAATAAAGGGAATCTGCACTGGAAAGGAGGAGGTCAAACTCTCCTTATTTGCAGATGATATGATTATCTACGTGGAAGACCCGAAAAATTCACTACGAAATTCCTAGAAATAATAAAAAAATTTAGCCAAGTCACAGGCTACAAAATTAACACTAAAAAATCAATAGCTTTTCTCTACACTAACAATGAACTTACTGAGCAAGAACTCAGAAAAACAATTCCATTCTCAATAGCTCAGCAAAAAATTAAATACCTAGGAGTATACCCAACCAAGGACATGAAGGACCTATACAAAGAAAACTATATTATATTCAAGAAATCTTTAACAAGCTTGAGCCACCCAGAGGTGAACAGATATGAAGCACACAGGCTTCTTAAGGATACCTCTGCCTTCCCTGGGTTTGTGACAGTCTCCTCTGACCGCTCACCTCTATCTGAGGACAGGGTGAACCCAAGAAAGGAAAACTGCCAATGGAGAATAAAATATCAGGGTGAGAATTTCTTTCCTGATGGGATTTATATCGATTTCCCATACTTAGAATTCATTACAACAGTCATCCTTCTTCCCCGAGAAGCAATGCTTTCAAGGCTGAGATAAAGCAGCCCAAGCAAGAGGACCTCCTAGAACCAGGAATTGTGAATTCATGACTTCGGAGCAGGCAGACAATCTGAATAATCAGGACCTAGTTCTAAGCTGGGTCACTGTGGTCACTAAGTTAATTTTAAGTGATTAGCTGATACTGTATTCTAAGAAGGCTCTTAAAAAAATCTTGATCTATGGTTATGCATGCAAAATAAAGAGAGATGGTTGGGATATTTTGTGGATAATTCAAGCTGAAGATGACATATTTCAAATATCTTGATAGTGATAAAGGGTGGCTTTTTAAATTTGATGTGCAGGTTATCTCTTATATTACCTAATTTATGTTGTTCCTGAACTGTGTAAGTGAGTATATGAAGGCCTTAATTACCTAGTTTTTTTTTAAATAAAGGTTTGTTGTTGTTGTTGTTGTTGTTGTTGTGTTGTGGGGCTTGGGGTTGGATTACCACTAAACCCCAATCTTAGCTCCAATGTCCCAAATTTGTTGCTGGCATCAAGCAGGTAAAATTAATTGGACATTTTTCTTACCTTCACTTTATTTTGTATTATTAGTTTTATGTAGTTTATGTTGCAAAATTCAATAGAAATATAGAGTGCCCACTATATTGTAGGAATAAGGAATTACACAAAATTAATAAAGTATGTTCTCTGAAACCACAGGGGAAAGAATGGAAAAGATCCAGGGAATTTTCTACACTGTAATGACATAATGAAAAGTGTGGTTTGGAGCTGTCTAGGATTATGGATAATTAATTTATGTTGCATAAATTTATACATGTGTAGGCACAACCATGCATAGTCCAAATTTTTCATGAGGCTCTTCTAATTTCCCAGTCATCCAGAATAAAGGCAAAACCAGTTAAAAATGTCGATTATGAGGAAACAGATACTGATAATGAATGAGAAAAGATTTACAGTCCTGATACAGACATCAGGTTGAATGACTCATATCTTTACTTCTTTCTAGAGACAGAGCCTCGATGTACAAGAACTCTCAATTAAAATACTATATGAAAATCATATAGTATCATATAGAAAAGTACAGCAAAAACAGAATTTCTGCTACTAAGTGCAATGCTGTATACTGGCTTTTGAAGTACTTTCTGGCTCATTGAAGTTAATGTGTATGATCTAATAATTTTGCACACCACACTGATATTTGCTGCTGACAAAATATGAATGTATTAGGATGACCTTTGTAGCTTACATATGCATACCTGCACAAATATATGGCTATAGAATTTTCATACATATAAAGATTTATATTTAATTGTGAATCCAAAGAGGACACTGTGCAATCTTCATGCTATAATTAGAATTCTTCATCTGTTAATTCATAAAATATCATTTAGTATTGATTTTTATGAAGATATTGAGCTCAAAGTGGGGGTAGAGGACCATGTTGAAAGATACATATTGCATTTCTTAAAAAGGAGGAGAAAATTTTACAGGGAGAGCAATGTTGAACTCATAATGACTACCAGGGCAAGAAATACCTTGGTATCCTTTCTTACCTGGTTTATTTAATGGATGAACAGGGACACTGTTGACTTTCTGGAAGAGGTACGAGTTGAAACTTGTCATCACAGTCAATCTTTTAAAATGTCAATAGCCATTTACAATAATAGATTATCCTAAACTAACTTTTTCTTAGTTTGGAACATTTAGCAAAGCAAAACTCTGCCAGGGTATAGATTTTATAGTTTAATATAACTTCTCTCAAAGATCCAAGGAAGCTTACAAAAACTTATTTTGGAAACTTGAAAAAACGGATAGCTCAGGGATATTTAGCTCTGCAAATTTTATGAGCTGTAAATGACAACTTAAATGGTTATGAAATATAGGCTTGTAAAATTAGGAACAAAATCTATTCCTAATCAGCAGCAGTATTAATTACTCCAGATATTTTAAAATTCATGCAAAAATCAATCAAACATATTCCTGTACCCTGTACTAATGTAGACAGGCTAACATTTATGAGTGTTGGTTGCAAAGACATTGAAAGTTTTGTTTTATCTTACCTTCTGTAGAAGGATTTCTGTCACGTTTTATGAACAAAGATTTGCCTTTTCAGTGAAACGTGAGCCTTCGAGTGGATGTTCTTGTCTCTCATTGTCACCTCTTGCACTTGCTAGTTTACTTAACAATGTGAAACTTTTTTTTCTTGTGTTAGTTTTCTGCTGCTGCTGTAACAAAGTACCCTTCGTTCAGTGATTCACAGAACACAAATTTATTATTGGACAGTTCTGCGGTTCGAAAGTCTGACGGGTTCCACTGAGCTAAAATCAAGATGTGTTGGTCTGGTTGTGTTCCTTTTAGGAGGAAGCGCTAGGGAATATCCATTTTTCTTGATCCAGCCCCTTCTCCGTTTCTTCCATTATCACATGACTGACTCTCTTCTAACTGTGTCTGCTACTTTTAAAAAATTAATTATTTTTTGTCTGCTACTTTTAAGGACCCTTGTGATTAAATGGGATCTACTCACATAGTCCAGGATAATCTGCCTACTTAAAAGTCAGATGATCAGCAATTTGCATTTCCTTTGCAACCACTGTTCTCTTTCACCATCGAATATAACATATTGATAGGTTCTGTGGTTTAGGATACGGACATCTTGGTGGGGGGCTTTGCCTATCCATGCTACATCCTCAGCACATTGTGTTTGCTTTTGAGAGAGGGTCTCACTAAATCACTAACTTGCTCAGGCTGTGCTTGAATTTGTAATCTTCCTGCCATAGCCTTCCAAAATGTTGGGATTACAGGCCTGCACAACCAGACCTGGCTGCCACTGATTTTTTTCATGGCCACCGATCCATTTGTTTTCCATACATTTTCTACGGGCAGGGGAACCACAAGAATATTACATCATTCCTTGTAGTTAAGAAGTGTAGGGAAAGAAAACATGAAAATGTCCACCTGAATACTTAAGGACTCTTCTCGAACATCTTCCCTTTCCCTCTAGAGTGTCTTGCTACCCAACCTGACTGTCTGTATTGAGCATCCAGATAATCTGGAAAAAAATGCAATACAAACCTACCGTAACACAAAACTAGAATTCTCAAGAGAGAAGCAGGAGTTGATGAATTGACAGAATATGACGAAGAATTCCCTGAATCACATATTGGCAAAGGGAATGTAGATCAGTCAATATCTCAACAAGATGAACTGGCAAAAAAGCTGCTGCCTGGGGGGGCTCCACAAGAATGGAGACCTAGGAAAAATCTGGTGGTCAATTGTGGTGTCGTTATGAGCCTGCTATCAGAGGAAAAGGAACTGAGATGGTAATGACATACAGTCTGATATACTCAACATGCAATTCCTTCACGATTGCAAGAACTAGGGTTGTAACCCGAACTTTTAAAACTTTAAAAAGTGCAAATTAGAGCTTAGCTCCCCTATTAAAATCTTTCACTGGCTTTTTCCTCACATTTAGAGTAATGGCCTTTATTCACATCTGGAAAGTTCCACCCGGTTTGTGTGTTTTCTCTCCATCCATGTTTTCACTCCCCAACTGAACCAATGTCTACCTCCTTCCATTCTTTAGAGTCTCTGGTTTAGCTTATCTCTCGGGCAATCTCTACACCTGTAGTGTTCTTTCAGACCGTCACATTGCTACCTCCTTTTTGTTATTCACAACTCAGGTTGAGTGAGTTCTCCATCCTTTGCTTACTACTAGCCCTTGTTTGAATTTCTAGCATGGAGCATCTTTCTTGGATTTTTCTTGTAATTAGTTAATTAGAGCCAATGGAACAAGGCAAGTGTCAAACTAGCTTACTGCTGTAACTTCTGTGCCCAGAACATTCAAGACAGAAGTGAGTGCTCAACGATTAGGGATGAAATAAAGGGTGGACAATTGGATTTGTTATTGACTTTGTTATAGAATCATTTAGGTTGGCATAGTTTTGAGTTCAAAACTGATTTAACAATGTCATAAAGTACACTGTTTTCTGAACATTCCTGTTCAGTGTTCATATAGTGACTCAATTCAGTCTAACTGGTCTTTCGATTTCCATGTCAACAAACATCTGCATTGGAAGAGGATCTGAGTAGAAAGTTTTGAGTGTGGAGACATTACCTAAGCCTTGATGGTTTTTCCTGAATTATATTTCTGCTAACTGAACATGAAAAAGTAGGAAAATAATGATGAGTGTCTTTAATCCTTGCTTTTCAATGAATTTTGATAAGCAAAATATGCATGAAGATTGAATAAGCACACACACATGCACATCAAAACTCATTATTGCTATTGCTGTTTTGTGAAAGATATCATTACATTTAAGCTCTGACTTGTGTTACTAAGACTGAGGGCTGTGTGTGTGTGTGTGTGTGTTGTGTTAAAATAGATGGAAGCCCCCAAAAATGCATGTAAAATATCTAAAAGTATGAAATCCATAAAATCAAGGGATAGAGCATTCAACAGAATTAAAAAAAATAAAAATCAAAAATATTCATTGCCTCATGCTACAATGAAAAATAAGCAGTGTAATAGGATTTGGGACGTGAAATGTGTTTATCATGCCCAGAGAGGGAACTGATGAGTGAGATTTTCTTTTTTTTATAAATAAGCAAATAAATGTCAGGGCAGATAAATCTGTCACAAAAGCAAACAGAATCTCTTTATAAACAGCAAATCACACCAACCCATGCTATCTTTTTTTTTTGTCAACTTGCATAAACCTCCTTCCTTTTATCCCTCTTCAAATTTAAATCACACACATTCATCATCCTAAGGTCAAACCAAAGCTTCTAGCTGTGCAGCAGTCCAGGACAAAATCATCAAATATTCCCGAAGGTTGATCAGCTGGCATTGAAAGCTCCTGGTTTCAGAAGTGAAATGTTACCATGCTGGCTCCCTGTGTACATTTGCTCCTTTTAAATACAGTTTTGTGCATTTGTTTGAATAGTAATTTAATTAATTCGACACCTAATGAATACATGTCCAGAGCTATAAAATGATGGGAAATTTTTCATAAACAGTAGGAAATTTAGCAAAAATGATAAACAAGAACTGAGTGAGGTATCTTGGGGGGGTAAGAAGCAGTGTGGGAGAAGGGAAAGGAGGCAGGCTTCGGCGTTGCTCAGATGAGCCAATCCACTCTGCAATGACATACAACTTGGGTAAGCTGTGTAACCACTGGGAGTCGCAGTGTCTCCATCTGTAAGACAGGATGTAACTTTTCAAGCTGCTGGGGAATTGAAGGAGTTGAGGTATGTAAAACACTGGGTAGCGCTGGGTACCTTCAAATGGCCCAAATCAGCGGAGAGGAGTCAGTTTTCTTGTGTAAAATTGGATTTTGAGACAGAGTCTTACTTTGTAGCAAAACTTGAATTTTTGGAACGGATGACTTTTGACGTTTTGTGGGTGGTGGCCCAGCGCGAAGTGGACCCTTTTGCCCTCCATGACTCTGAGCTCCTTCTGGTAGCCGCTGTCCCTGGAACCTGCTGCACACACCGTTTTGCACTTACTGCACACCAAGTGTGCAGCCTCTCAACTATCAAACAGTGAGATCTCAGTAGCGGGAAAATACTAATTCTAGATAATCTCCAGTGAGAGAGGAATTTGACATGGGCAACCAAATAAATGTCAGGAAGCAGCTTCAGATTTTCTTTCCCACTGTTCTTTTCAATAAACACTGAGGTTGTCAAGAGGACATCTTCGGCATTCCCCTGTTGTCCAGTAAACTCTTGTGTTTTGAACTGCTCTGGCTTCTCAGATCTGCGACTACATCTCAGTCCTTCAAACCCACTTGCCAGCTTCCCAGAGTCTTTCTTTTCCCCTCGGAGCCTGTCAAAATTCCCACTTGACGAGTTATCCTGTAGAACGTTGACACTTGATTAAATTTGTCACTATAGGGAATAATGGTCTGTAGAGAATGCGATGTTTTAATTTATGAAATATTTCTGTTCCTTAAAAAAAGCCTCCCTTGGTACTTTTAGCCAGAACATCTCTTTAGACGAGGCTGAAATACCAGCCCCTCTGTTTGAATCCTAGCCAGCTTTAGTTAACCTTCAGATGGCACAATGATATATGAACTGAGAATGAATAAAATCATTCAATCATTTATTCACCAAAATACTGTGTGCATTGTAGGTGTCATATGCAAGTGTTGAAATGGATCACAAGACCCCAGGTTGCCTGAATTTTATGTATTTATGAGACAGAATCTTGCTCTGTAGCCCAGGCTGGTCCTGAACTCACTATGTAGCCCAGGTTGGCCTTGGACTCCTGGCAATTCTCCTGCCTCAGCCTCTTCAGTGCTGGGATTACAGGTGTGTGCTACTACGCCTTGCTTTAGGTGGTGCTGGGAAATTGAAATCGGGACCTTGCACTCCTAAGGCAAGTGCTTTAACCACTGTGCCATTACTCCAGCCTCTGCCTGAAATTTTAGTGTTGGCTTTCTTAATACACACATTATAAAAAAGAAGTTTTTCCTATAATTTAAACCGGACAGTTGCCATTTCAGATAATTGCATCCTATGCATATTACCCGTTCATAGCTGTGTACTTTTAATGTCCCTCCTCTCCAATTCCTGCGACACAGGTGTGTATATTACTGCTGAAGACAGAGTGGAACTTCATGCTGGACTCCTTACCTACAGCCACTCCATACATGGTCAGGTAGGCATGACCATCTCCAGCTACATTTGCATTCCTGGATCCCTCTCTGCCATTGCTGTCTCGTAATGACATAGCTGTCAACAAACACATTTGTGTTTCCTCGGAAGCAAGAAGGAGGCATGTGGCTTTTAGAATCACAGAGATTTTTAGATAAAAATAAGAAACTTTTGTGCCACTTCATTCACTTTTACAGATGACACTAGAGAGGGGAGGTGATGATCCCAGTCACTACTTTTTGAAGTAAGCATTACATAGGTTCCCTCTTCCCCCACGTAACGGCATGGGCCTGAGGATGATGCGGTTTGTGCTGCACTCACTGTGGTGGGAGAACTGGGCTTGGTACTTCTGAGGATTCTTCTCCAGTGAAATCCTTATATGCCCGTAAGGAGTCACCATCATTGCAAGTTAATTTCCTGGCACAGGTTGCAATCTCTCCTGAGGAGTCTCATGCAGAGCAGCAGCAACAGGACTGCCACCGCCATCACTGCTGTTCACAACTCACGATCACAATTTAGGGGCAAAAACAGTGGAAGTAGTAGAACACAATGGGAAGAACATGGACTTTGAGGTAGAGGTGGCTCCTTTACTTCTTATCACCTGATGTTGGAATTGCTTCTTCAGTGGTCAATTTTCCCATATGGAAAATGGGGTTGTGATGGGGGTCAAATAAAATCGGGCCCCACTACAAAGAACAGGTAGACGACATTCATGCACATCCTCTTTACCCTCCCTAAGTCAATACAGCCAATTCCTGCGGCGATGGGTGGGAACAGCTGTGGCAGGTGGTTTTTAGGTCAGTGTGAAGGGACTAGGAAAAGGACGGAGCTTTCCAGGCACGAAGAGAGCTGCCCTCATAGGCAAAGCAGCACTGTTCTCTCTAGTCCAGCCAGGTCGTGGTCTGCCGCAGTGGCCTCTCCACTAGACGTGAAGCTCTTCTAGCGCTTGTCCTTTCATCGTTACAGTTTTGGTGCCTCATCTAGATGATTAATGGAATTGCTTTTGGGTATTTGTATTTAGAAGATGGATCATTCATGCTCACTTTACAAACAGGATTCTAGAATCTGAATCTGACTCCGATGGATGATTATAGAATGTGTTCTCTAAGCTTCTTAGGCCATTTCCTTTCCAAGTCTAGAGGTAAGGATTAAAAAATCACGAGACTTACTAAATGCTGAGAGCTTTGCATTCATCAGTCCATGTTATTTACTGTTTGGGTGTGTTATTTTATTTTTGCTTTTGGATTAGGGAGATACCTTCTTTCCTCACTGAGTGAGGCTATGTGAAAAATGCACCCATTTAAACTCATTCCTTAGTCCTTGGGGCCCTGGAATCCTACTGTATTTAGCCCCAGTAAACAAGTCCTTTTAGCTGTATAATGAAGATTGCTATATTCAGTGATGCTGGGAGCAGTAGCGAGGCGAAGGTTCTGCAAACATGCTTTGTGGTACCGTGCCTGGGAAAGCAGCTCATCGTTCCGCTGAGAAGCATGTGGTCGTGCCTGTCAGATGCTGGGGAAGCCCTACAGAAAGCAGGCTGTTTATCGTGCTGGGGAGCTCTCAGAAGTAATGCAGAATACTTCCCTCAGGTTATAGCTCCTGCGGCAGATTTTTCTGAGTCCCAGATTTCGTGTTATACAAACTGCAATTTGTGAATCCCAAATTTCATAAGAGCAGTAGCAGCAGCAGATGGCAAAAATACATTTATAATTCATTTAAAATCCGCTCCAAGAAACAAGTTCTCCCTGTACTCTTTATGCTGTTATTTTTCTATATGTCTCTTCTATGCCTTCTAAATAAAATAATTATGGAGAAGAAAGATTGGCTTATGTTCCCCCCTGCTAAGAGGAGGCAGCAGTTTATGTTCCAGTCTTACTGGGGAATCATAATATAAGTTTCTAATACCAGAGAATTGGAAGCTTAATTTTGTTGTTTTTCAAAACTGAGGCTGCAGTAAGGACAAGGTGCTAGGTAAAGTTACCTTCATAATTATGGAATTTCTTATTTTAAAATGTGTAGTTGTGTCAAGAGCAATGTCAGCTTGAGTCTAAGGCTTAAGTAGTATATTTCACTCTGCCTTGGTTTCCTACAATTTTTTACTTATTAAAACAAACTTTTAATGGCTATTTTTTTTTAAAAAAAGTATCTTTTATAGTCCTGACTGTGAGTAGGTAGATAAGAAAATGAACTGACTGGAAATCAACCAAGAAATTTTTATCAGGAGAACGCTATGTGTAAAACACTTGATTAAAGTTTTAAGGCTCTTCTCTAAGGCCCTTAATAGCCCAGGAAGACAAGGCACACTGTGAAATAAGAGTCTGTATCTACTGTGTGCTTTCTAGAGAGGTACATTGAGAAGCCAGGGAACAGGCTGGTGAGGATTGTGAGAGTGTCTTTCCATGTCAGTCTTGTTCATATCTTTCTTCCCCTTCTGGGTAGGGAAGAAGTCCAAAGCCTTGTAGTCATTTCGAGATCCAGTGTTGGACTTGAGTAGTGACAACAGTTAGTTGAGGAGGGATTGGGCTGGGTCCTGCTTTGGGCAAAATGAGACAGAGAAGAATAAAAATACAAGAGAAATTATACTGGAAGTAAAAGACTGGAAGGTAGGGCCTTGAAATAGCACCAGGAACCAATCTGCTTTGGAAAGAAGCCTTTTAAGGGAGACTGCAGCTCCTCCTGTGTGCTAGTGGTAAGGCTGAACTCACCGAGCCAGTTCAGATGGTGGCTCTTGAGCTGGAGTTCTTCTTCCATTCCTGTCCAGAGACTGGACTCATCTTCTGATAAGCTCTCATAGTGACTGTATGAAATTGTGCCACCCAAGAAAATCAGAAGCTAATGTATATCGTGTCTTTATGTATGTAATCAGTGGACTAAATCTGTTATGTATTTTGGCCAAGTTACTCTACTCTGTGTTTTAAAATATTATTTTCTGTCTTTTTTAGGTTCTACAAAGTTGTTCACTAAGTAGTTAAAAATTCAAACCAGCGTAATCAGCTATGAGGTATAGAAAACAGTGTGAAGACACAATATTGTATTGCATTTGTACCAGGCAACTAGACCATCCTGAAGGTGGAACAAGGCACTTGCTAACATGGTGGTTTCATTTCAAGGTCAGGATGTAACTCCACTCCCTCCCTTGATGGCTTTAAAAAAAAGTTATGGAAAATTCTCACTATACTGGGCTAGGTAATCCTTACTGGTTGCCAGTCATAACCAGAACTGTCCGTTGTTTCAGAAAGCTTGGCGTGGGAAAGTGAAATGTTTTAGCCATTGGGCAAATTCCTCTGGAATAAGTCATTCTTGCTGAGGGGCATGTGTCATCCATTTATGATTAGGACCCAGTGAGTATTTAGTGTGATCCTGGGTAAGCCATAGATTCTGCCTTTGTCATTCTTCAGTGCCATTTTATTGTAATTGACTAATATTTACAGAATGTTCACAATATGTCAGCTGCCACTGGGATGAAACTAGCTGCTTATCTCTTTACATTTCTGCTATTCTGTTTGGCTGAAAGAATCTGAGTTGCTCAAAACCTTCTGAGGTTGTCTGTGGGCATCATTGCCAGGATTAATGTCACAGAAAGTCACCCACCAAGATTAAGGTCCAGTCCTAGGCATGGCAGGGACAAGCCAGAATTTATACAGGGGTGAAGGCAGCTTTGCTCTCTTCTTGAAGGAAGTTGTATTAGAGAAAATACATCTTTTTTTGACTAGGAAAAAGTAGATGGTCAAGATTGATGTTTCCCAGATAGAAAGATACTTTATGCCTAACTCCTTTAGGGGACAGATATCCAGAAGAGCTTATGGTCTGGAGAAAAAAGATTGTACAGAAATGCTCTGGGATTTTTTCTTCCTTCCTTCCTTTCTTCCTTTAGGAAAATAGCACAGTGTTAGGGCTTCTGGAGAAAGATGTCCCCAGGCTGTACAAGGTAAAAATGCTCAGCCGGGTAAAAGGAAGACAGGGTAGCATGCTCATATGCTTCTAATCCCAGCATTTTGGGACACTGAGGCAGAAGGATTGCTAGTTTAAGCCTAGCCTGGGCAATGTAATAAAACTGTATGTTAGCCAATTTCCTGTTGCTGGGACAAAATTGCCAACACTTTCTACTTAAACTTATTGTGTCTCACAGTTGCAGTGGGTACAGTTCATGGTTGGCCAGCTCAGGGGAAGAAACTGCTGAAGAACAATACGGTGAAGGAAGTCGTTTGTTGTATGGCAGCCAGGCAACAGAGAGACAAGGGAGGAGCCCAGGACAAGAATAGGCGCTTCTGAGTCACAGCCTTTCCGGACAGGCGTTTGACACACATTTGAACAACACACTCTTAGAGGACATTTTAGATTTACACTACAACACTCTACTCCTGGTTTCCAAAGGGCCCATACTTATTTCATTATACAATTAGTCCATCTGAGGAAGTTCTAACAGTTTCAACACTGGTGAAAAGTCTGAGCCTAAAGTCTCTAGACTTAAGATAAACACTGAGTTGTGAGCCCCTATAAAAATCAAAAGAAAGTTAAATACTTTCACTGTCCAGTGGTACAGGGTAAATATTCCCAATCCAAAAGGGAAGAATGCAGATGGAAAATAACAGAACCAAAGCAAGACTGAAACCAGGGCAAATGTTAAATCCTGCAGCTACATATTCAGAACCCAGGGAAGGTTGTAGTGAGACATAAGCTCCAAAAGGCTTGGACAGCCAACTTTGTGGGTACTTCTTTTCTGGCAAAATGGCAAACTTAAAGTCATTTAGCTCTGTCATTTTTTCCTAAATCTTATTATAGATCTCTCTGAAATCAGCCAGTAGTATCCATGCCACACAGTCTGAATGTTGGCTGCCTTGAAATTTCTTCTGTCAAATTAAGGAAACTACTAACCTGAATCTCAATGTACCAGAAAGTTTTAGGACATGGAAAACATGCGGACAAATTTTCTACCAGAGCATAACATACATAGGCTCTGGTCCAACTGCCAGTGGAATCCTTATTTTCAACTGGAGCCTCCTGATCATGGCCCTTACTTTCCACATTTCCATCAGCATTCCGGTCTCTTGAGCTGTGACCAATGTCACACATCAAGCATCAGTCACAACATTTTAGAATCTCTCTAGCCTATATAATCAAACATTTCCAAACTCTTGGTGCAAATAAGTTCCAAAGGCTTCTGAACCACATAGTCAGGTATAGTCACAGTAATGACCCCATTTCTCTGGTACCAACATATGCCTTAGTTGTTTTCATGTTGTTGAGACAAAATACCCAGCAACTGTGATTTAAAGGAGGAGAGGTTTGTTTTGGCTCACAGTTATGGTGAGTTTAGTTCATAGTCAATTGTTCCAAGTCAGAAACTGCATGGTGGAACAGTCTGGGAATGGAAAGCTGTTCATTGCATGGCAACCAGGAGGCAGAGGCAGAAAAGAATTTTCTCACAGACAAGAATATACTCTCCAAGGCATGCCACCATCCACATCCTTTATAACCATGCCCTGCCTATAAACATGAGACTTTTGCAGGACATTTTAGGTCTAAACCCACTGTCTCAAAATAAAAAATAAACATAGGGACATAAATGTAGCTCAGTGTGAAGATCCTGAGTTCAATCCTCAGTACAGAGAAAGCCAGTGAGAGAGAGAGAGAGAGAGAGAGAGAGAGAGAGAGAGAGAGAGAGAGAGAGGAGGGGGGGAAAGGTATAGAAAACTGGAGATTAAAATACCAGGAAATAGTCTGGGGGCAGTGTAGTCCACCCAAATTATTAAATATTTAGAATTAACCCTAGATACATCTCAGAAATCAATTATAGTTTTAAATTATACCAGAAAAAAATCACTACTCAGAGTTGAGCTTTGTGATATATGTAAGTAAAGAAGAAGAAGAAGAAGAAGAGGAAAAGAGGAGAGAAATGAAATAATAGTAGAAAAATATAGAAATTAAAAAGGAATATAACTATTAATGTTGTAGAAATTTCAATGTATTTTATTATATTAATATATACATCTTTATACCAGTATTATTGAACACAAAGATTAAAGTGGATACATTTCTATTATAGAAAGCAATGAGTTAACAATAATGTCTAAGGAGAAGCTAAAACTCTAAATATTCTAGTAGCTGCTAAAGAAAGTGAATCAGTAATCCTTGTGTAAAGTATCATACACAGAGCCTGAGAGGCTTTTAAATATTGTGCATAAAAAAGCTTAGAGGAACAAAGTAGCTCTTTATTATATAATTATATTAGAGAAAAAGAAGAGAGAAAGCTACTTAATTGGATGATAATTAAAATTAAATAGGAAAATGTAAGGAAATTAGAGATTGGTCTCATTGATGGACATAAACAAAAAATTGAGTATAAATAGTAAGTTCAGTAGTGTATATACACAAGGAATATTTATTTACTCCAGAAATATGAGCATAGCTTAATATTTAAAAATATATGAATAAACCATTTTAAACAGATTACAGAGGATTATGTTATAAACTATATGACTATATTAGCAGACATAGAAAAAGTGATAGAATTTAACACTCATTTAGGTTTAAGAACTCTTATCAAATTACTGACATAGAAATTTCTTTAACCTGATAGAAGATATCTCTTTAAAATGAAATTACAAATGGACCTACAATAATATAATTCCAATTAAAATCCCAATAGAGATTCTCATGATACAGATCAAGCTGATACTAGGTCACAGAATAGCAAAAGGTTAAGAAGGGCTCCGATAATCTGATTTTTAAAAATAGGACTCTATGTGTCATGGTTGGGATATGGAGTGTCCCCAGAAAACCTCATGTTCCTATGGATTCTGTGTAGGGTTGGGAGATGGAGCCTGGCTGGAAGAGGCAGATGTTTGGGATTGACCTGGAGGAGCATGTGCTGGTTTCTGCCCTTCCTCCAAGTCTCTCTCTCTCTCTTCCACCATGCTGTAAGGATCTGTGCCTTGGGAACGCCTGTTCCAGTTTTTGCTGCGGCCCCACCATGTGATTCCACCATTTTCCAGCCCCCCCCACCCCCCCATGAATGGACTGAGACCTCCTGAAGTTGTAAGATACACTAAATCTTTCCTCTCTAAGTTGTGGATGTCAGGTATTGAGTCACAGGGACGAGACAGTAACTAAGAGAGTATAAATATGAAAATACACGAAACAGGTGTGGAACACTTTAGAAGGAAACACTGTAACAGAATAAAGATTCCAGAAGCAGTCTTAGATAGTATGAAAATGTACATGTGACACAGGGAATATAAGAGGCCAGTGTGGAAGAAAACTA
This sequence comes from Ctenodactylus gundi, assembly GCA_004027205.1. Lineage (NCBI taxonomy): Eukaryota > Metazoa > Chordata > Mammalia > Rodentia > Ctenodactylidae > Ctenodactylus > Ctenodactylus gundi. The sequence goes on along the minus strand of PVKB01003863.1, from coordinate 158,609 downwards.
CTGAATAAGCATGGAAAAACAGTAGATTCCTATTTCCCAACATATGCAAATTTCAGAGGTGTCATGATTTAAATGAACAAAATAAAACTTAAAAAATTTAGAAAGTCACATAGGAAAATATATTCATGACTTCAAAGTAGAAAAATAAGTTCTTAAGAAAGACATAGAACACATAGACCATAGAGAACAATTTTAACAATTTAGAATGTATTAAAATTTAAATCTTCTGTAAATATATCAACACACTGGGAGAAGACATTTTTGAGGCTTATAACTTTCAGATTGTTGCTATTAGAATTAAAAAAAGCACTCCTATAACTCAACATTGAGAGGACAAATCAAAAGAGGAAAAAGACCAAAATAAGTGGATTGGCAATTCATGGTATGGGAAAGAAATCTCCATACATGAATATGTGAAGAGATACCCTAACTAGTAATCCAAAATAAGAAATTAAACAATGTCAAGTAGTCATTTCACTTTCATTTGGCCCAATTAAAATCCTCGACAATACTATATACTGGAACAATGAAGAGAAATGGGAACTCTCAGAAGCTGTTCTTGCGAAAGATGTAGCAACAGCATTATTTTGGAGAAATGGCAATAATATAAAGCTAAGAACTGCTGTCTTGTGTATTGAATTTATGCTTGTGGGTGTATGAAGAGATCTGTGCACGTATGTGTAGGGAGTCAGATATAGACCACTGACTGAGACATTGTTGACAATGACAAAAAAGACATGATTTCTAGGTCTGTCAAGAAAAGCAAATATTAAAATCGGTCACGATGTATTTCACATTGACATAACACTGAACTGTGAACCTGCATCAAATGGTTAAACATATAAGGGTTTTTTATTTTTTTTTTTTTTAATTTCAGACAGGGTCTCTGTTGCCCAGGCTGGTCCTCAACCCACTGTGTAGGCCAGGCTGCCCTCTAACACATGGCAATCCTACCTCAGCCTCTCGAGTTCTGGGATTACAGGCACATGCCACCACACCCACTTTATGTGGTGCTGGGGAATTGAACTCAGTCAGGGCCTGTACTTGCTAGGCAAATGCTTTAACCACTGAGTTACACCACCAACCTCCTAGAAAGGTATTTAAAATATTGCAAGAAGAGGAAAATTTAGGCAGCTGTTAAAACCTGGAAAGTCAAAGAAGAGGATGGGATGGGAGGGATTCTCAGGAAGCTACAACTGCACATACACTATTTTATTCTTCAGATGAAAAAAAAAAATCCCAGGCAGTATGACAAAGTGTGGGGTTTCAATAAAGTCAGGAAGTGGTGGGTTGTTATGTTTTGAGTTATTTTCTATAGATCTGAAATAATTCACAACAAAAATGGAAACAAAGGAGCAGCAACAGATGAGCTGCATTTATGCAACGGAAATGAAATGTGGCATAAGGGCTTATCATGTAAACTCGCAGAGAAGGGCATCATTGTAGCCAGTTTGGTGGCATGAAAGGGAGTGTAACCCAGGTGATGAAGAGCAGGGAAGAGCAGGGTGTTTTTGAGGAGGGGCGGGTGGCAGAGACAGGACCAGCAGACTGACGATACCAAGCTACCAAGAGAGACCGTTGGTCACACAAGTAGATGTTTGATGTTGCAGGCGCCCTGTTACATGACCAATGCACAGTTCTTTTACTTTCTTCTCAGTGTGTGTCTTCTTGTTTTTAATCTGTTGTTCTGAGATAATGTAACATCTTCGTGCTTGGTAAACTGAGTGAAGTAGTCCCTCCTCCCACCATATTTCCAAACCATCTGGGCTCAAGGACAGTAGTCCTGATGGAACCCATCTTCACATTAGATTGAAAAAGGGGCCTGAGAATCTGCCTTTCAGGACCAGATGGGTGAATAATCAGGAACACAGAATAAGCAAGTGCAAGGCTTTGGTGGGTGGAGAGAACACTGTGGAACTGAAGAGGGCATCTGAAAAGGAAGATGGCCACAACTCTACCTGATGGATGTCACAGGGAAATTAGAGTGGGTGTCATCAGAGTTTCCAATTCAAAGGAAGATTTCTTGATTTTAAATTTGAGCACTTCTTAAAATACCATGTAGAACAAATTCAAACAACCTTGTGCTTGAGGATTTCTGTTAGTTGACCATCAGTCTTGCTTGGGACTGACAGAGAAAGCAGCAGTGGCAAGGGTCCCTCATCACTGGTCTCACTATTGACCTCTTTCCTCTGGAATTTCAAGTGCAGGTAGGATTGAACACAGACAGTCCACTGTCAAAAGTTGTCATGGTAAAAATAAAACAGAGATCCATTATGTTAACCTAGTGAAACGCAAACAGGAGTACTGAAGGAGCTGTAGCGATCACCTACTGGTGAACTGTGACCTTGATCCCACTCTCCCTTTTCAACAGTGCCCCCTCCATGCCCTCCTAACGTTCCTTCCATAGATGGCTCCTGCAGTGTTCGAGTTTCTTCATCCCATATAACAGCTCATGCACATGAGGATGCTGAGGGCCAGAGAGGTAAAGGCAGCTCGTGAGTCATGACGCCGAGCTGTTACATCAAAGAAATGGTCCCTGCTGTGGAGGTGGTGACAGTGCCTCAGGAGTCTGAAGACTGCTTTGTTGGGCACAGGTGTATACCGAGGCTCTAAATAACGTCTGATCACTTTACTATGTTTTTTTTTTCCCTGTTGAGAGGAGATTGTAGAATCGGAACAAGAAACATAGAATTGTCACAGAACTGCTCTTATTCACAGTTATAAAAGGAACTGTACATTTCCCCAGCCTACTGAAATGATAACTCTGGGTTTTATTTTTGGAAAAAGTACTTTTCATCTTGTAAAAATTTAATGGCCTTTGAGTGACAAGGAAGTTCCAGATGGCTTTCACTGCCTCTTTTCTGGCTGCAGGAGAAGGTGGATTCAAGGGCTGGGTCCTCCTCCCCTTGCTCAGAGGGGTGGACAGGCAGATGGAGGAAAACACTCCCTGTGTATTGTCTGGGTGCCATTACTAACGCGTAGCCTGTTCTTTTTCTCCTTTCTCTGAATGCGGACAAGCAGGGCAGAGCTAGCCAGAACTCTAGGCAATACTGCTAATATTAACAAGTAATTTCTGTGTAGTAGTTTTCCATTTCTGGATACACAAATGCTTTCATTCTGTTCTGAATTACAACGTGGAACAAATACTGATCTTTTTTCACTTGGTGTTAATATAAAATGATCGTATATCTGATTGTTACCATAAAACCCAGCCCAGGGCACCTCAAACTTGAACCTGCAAACAAATCACCTGGGAACTTTTATAGCACAGATTCTAATACTGTAGGTGTGAGACGGTCTGAGAGGTAGCTAGCAAGTTCCCAGGCGGTAATGCCGAGCTAGCTGTTCACTGACCATACCCAGAGGGATGAGGGAGAGTGAGGATAAGAGAAGGGAGAGCGGGGAGGACAGGCAGTTTCCCTCTCTTCACTTTACAGATATGCCTCTTCTCATCCAGGACAAGAATCCGTCACCCGAGCCTTACGGGGAGGAGGGGGGTGGACGGGCTGGACCTTGGCTGTGGCTGGCACTGTTCGGGGGGTCTCATCTGTGTTCCTTTGTGAGAGAAGAAGACAGCGCCGGCCATCATTGTTCTCAGAATGGCATCTCTGGTTCTCTGGGCTCCAGCGCAGCAGCAGCTGAGGGCTGGAGGAGGTGAGATTGAGATCAGAGGGTGTTGGTGGACAGAAGTCCCATAAATTCTTGAAAATGCCAAATTATCAGCTGTGCATTTCCTTCGAGACCGTGGCAGATTAGGTAAGGGAGACAGAGGGGAACGTTATTAGTCTGTTCCAAGATTTTTCTTGATGATGACTGGATGGAGTGAAATTAAATCCTCGGTGCCAGGCCATTTGGCCTGTGTCCCTGGCACACAGATGGTGTCACAGTCAGGCTGGCCCCCTCCTGTTTCTAACATGGAGGTGATGAGAACCTTTGGGCTCTGCAGGGCTGCAACAGATGTTGTTTAGTTCCGGCAGCTGAGCAAAAGCCACTGCGCAATGTAAACATTTCATCTACTCAGGCGGTTCTCCGTTCTCTCGCTGCTTTGCCTCTGAACAACAGTTTTCCAGTAGCAATTTTAAGGCACTTGTCTGTGCTGGAGCTCACGAGCTCCTGCAGGGCGAGGGCTGTGGTGGTGCCCAGAGCTCACTGTGCCTCTGTTCCCATGCAGTTAGGGGAAACTCTACGTGCAGACTTAGGTGGAAACCAGGCTCCCCGATAGTCACATGCCCCAGCCCATGAACTGCACTTGGTACCATCCTCCCACTTCCCGAGAGAGGCTTTGCCACACAAGGGTTCATTATGGACTCAATAAAATAGAGCCTGAGACCCTCAATTTAAGATATTTTCAAAATTTTTGAAGTGTCTCCAACTTACTCTGATCAGTTAGGAAGGCAAAGTCGGCTCACCTGAGCTATTTCTAAATAGTTTTGGATGATGGTTTATTTTATGAAAAATATTAAAAGATATCTTATTCAAATTTAAAAAAGGTGAAGGAAAAGAACAGTCTCCAACTGACAAAAGAGCAAATAATTCTAATTCAGTTTTAAATTGGAGATGTGAACGAGCAGGAGTAGGCGAGTCCACACTTGCCTCTTGATGTAGTTTCTGGAAGTAAGAAAACAGCACACGACATGTATTTCATTGGGTGCCAAATCTGTCACAACCATAAGCAACATTTGATCTGCTATCGGAAAACAAGAGTCTGAGGAAATGCTATCTTTAGGAAGGGAGGAGAGGCTGATGCCTATAGGCTGAAAGGCTCCAGCTCACCTACAGGTGGGCTAATACGTGGCTCCTGGGTGGATCCTGCTCTCTGCGGCAAGCCATCCAATCCCAGCCGCACCTCAGGTGACTTAGAGCACAAGCTGTGAGTCTGCCTTTACTCTCAAGCTAGGAGACCCGTGAGCGGACAACAGCACCCACTGTAGAGCGCCTGGTTCTGCACGCTCCTCTCCCACCCCACGGCGTGGGACCTCGTTTGGCATGCTCTTCTTCCTACTCATCACGGTCACCCAACACAGCGTGTCTACAGGCTTGCTGTGCTCTTCGCAGCTTCAGCCGCAGGTCCATGCCTCCCATACGCACTTAGAGGGAGCAACTAACATCTGTTGAAGAGTTCTTTTGTACCAGACACTTTGGTGTAGGTTGTCTCAACTAAGATCACCTCAGTGAGGTAGAAAACACAGCAGTTTCTCACCTCAATTGTTCAAGCATCAAAACTTAGAGAGATTAAGTTGTTTTTGTTTTCAAAATCCAAGGTTGCCTGGCAAATGTCAGAGGCAGGTTTCAAAGTCACCATGTGGATTCTAAAGCTGTGTCCTTTCTAGTGGCCCTGCCAAACAATGAAGGGAGGTGGGTAGTCTTTTACATTTTTGTGCTGCCTTGCAGTTCCCAAGTAAATGAAGCACCTCACCTTGTGTGACATGTGGTCCCCTCTCTGCAGGGTAGGAGGAAGTGACTCTGTGGAGGCAGCGCATTCTGGCTTCCTTTCAAGGTTAGAATTCTGCTTTTGTTTGATAAGTTGTTTACTTATATTCCACACTCATTTTTCAGATACGTATATCCTCAGAACAGAATAGGAATTATAGATGTATTTTGCTGGTTTTATTTTTGGCTTCATCAAGCAATATTGGCACATTATTAAGGAGTTTTATTTTTATTTTTTGTTTTTGGCATAATCATTCTCTATCTTGTTTATGTATTAATTTTCAAACATTTTAAAATTCCTTCCCACATAATTATTATTTTATTAGTATGCATTTGCGGTGCATAATAATTACATTCGACTTTGGGAATTGGTGCCTAGACATAATGCATCAAGGTTACAACTTAATGTCTGAGTATTTGAAAGGCACAGAGCTATCCCTGAGACCCTCCATTGGGCCACTACAGGACATGGAAGCAGATGGGGAGTCTGAGAAGGGAATCTGACTTTGCTCTGGGCCTACCATGGGTGTTGCTGCTTCTGTGATCACAGCCGAGCCTATGTGAATCATCAGCCCACACACATTTATTGAGATCCCATGTGCCAGGTATGAAAGAGACACTGTGAACTCAGTACAAGAGAAACTCCTATTGGATCAATTAAATTCAATTTCAAGTACCTGTTGAGTGTAATTAATATGTGTCTTCCGGAAACTTGCAACCTAAGACACTTTGGAGTTGCTGAAGGCGTTATGCATTGTTAGTTGTAGTTGTCTTCACACATGGAATAGATACTATCCGTCTTGGGCTGCCTTTGCAGTGAAGCCTACCAGTCAAGATTTTAGTATTTCAGGTGTTGGGAGTTTGGCATGGCATCCATGCACGCATGCCTGCATCTGTCCATCCATCCAACCATCCATCCATCAAACTGTCTGTCCGTCCATCTGTTCATCCGTCTGTCAGTCCATCCATCCATCTGTCCATCCATGTATCCATTTAATAAAGATCTACTGCATAGCTTTTGTGTGCTAGGCACTATATTTCACATTGCATAATTTTCAACTTCCTTAATATTTCTCTTTATATAATGCCTTTTGAGATAGAATAAATATGTCTCTACATCTCTAACCTCATTTGATCATTTCAGTGACACCGTGAGGTTGCCAGGGCAGATATTATTATAGTTGATGAAATTAAGATTCAGATAGGTTAAGTACTTGGCTCAAAGTCATACAGTCATAAAAAAAAAAAACAGAACTAGAACCTTCCTTCTTTGATTCCACTTCAAATGTTTTTCTACATGTCACAAAATTATCATTACTATTAATAGCCTCCATTTATTTTGAGTTTTGGAAAAGGCAGTGGGCAAAGTATTTTGTGTACAATGTCTCATTTAAGTCCTTATAATACAACTTATAAGGAAGCTAAAATTTAGATATATTAATTTGCTCAAGTTCAACCATAAGTACAAGAAGTGAAATTTGAGCCACTGCCCTGTCCTGTCTCCCTTTATGAGACACCCATTAGCTTTTGAATGAGAATGTAGTATGAGGAGTATTCAAATTCTTCCTAATAAACTTAAGTTCATTTTGTATCCTGGATTGTATTCATCTTTACCTTAGTGTAGTCATAAATATAATTTTATTAAATTTTAAAAATTTGTTGTGATAAGAACCCTTGACATGAGAGCTGTTGGCACAATGCTCATCTTGTACAATGAAACTTTATACCTGGTGACCAGCATTCCTCCCTCAATTTTCTCGGCCTGCATCCTTGGGCAATGTTGATTCTATATTCTGTGTCTGTGAATTTGACTGTCCTAGGACATCACATAAGGGAGATAATGCTGTATTTGTCCTTCTTCCAGGACTTACTTCACTTAGAATAATGTGCTCTAGGTGCATTCATGTTAATGAATGGCAGGATTTCCTTTTCAAAAGGCAGAATAATATTCCCTTGAACGTACATATGACCTGTTCTTTATTCATTCACATGCTGAGGGACATTATGGTGGTTTCTATGTCTTGGTGATTGAGAGCTGCTGTAGGTATGGTGGGAAGATAGCACTTTGAGATCTACGTTTCACTTCTTTTGGGTATATTCTCTGAAGTAAGATGGCTTGATCGTATGGTCGTTCTACTTTCACATTTCTGATGAACTTCCATACTATTTCCCACAGACTCTACAATAATTTAAATTTCAAATAAAAGCATGCGAGCTTCCAGTTTCTCCCTACCAGGGCCAGCCCTCGCTCTCTTGCTTTTTGACAGTGGCCATGCTCGCTTAGTTTTGATTTATATTTCCTTAATGATTAATGATGTTGAGCACTTTTTCACATACCTATTGGCCATTTTATGTCTTCCTTAAATAATGTTTATTTGTTTCGCCTATTAAAATATTTTGTTCTTGCTATTGATTTATAGGAATTCTTTATATCCTTCATATGCTTACAGGGAAGGTTTGCAAATATGTTTTTCATGGAGGAAGAGGCCCACAGAGGCAAAGTGCCTGAGGCCCATGAGTCATAATGCAGCCCTGCTCCTCTGCTTCCTGAGCAGGATGCGTTTCCTCTCTATAGTGGTGACAGAACTGGCACAGTCTTGGGATGCAGGTCACCTTTCTGGGAGTTGGCATCAATTTCTTCAACCAACTATCCCTTCTCCTCAAATTCTACTACCTACCTGATTCTGATTTTGATAAATGAGGACCTTGGGGGAAGAAAGAGACAGCTTCCCGTTAAAACAGCGGTTTGGTTAGTGATAGGTGGACTATGGAGAAGAGGCACCTTTCAACCTTCAAGGGTCTGGATGGGGTCTTACATCCCCATGTACACTTTTGGTTCAAATATGCTCTTCTAATACACCACCAGCTTCCTGTTTTTAGGGGCTCCACCTTTCTGTCCAAATCTACTCAGAATGTCCTATGTCTTATTTTCTTTTTTAAGTCCTTATTGGAATTGGAACACATATATACGATTAGTAAATTTAAAACACTAGCATCAAGCCTAGCCCAACCTCCACTGGACTATAAAATATTTATTTCTGTCACATTTAAAGTATGCATTTAATAAAATTGGACCACATACTTTAAGAATTCACATGACAACTTTGTAAGGTGAAAAGTGAGAAGGAGAAAATAACCAAGTACAGCTGGAATCTGATAGCAAGTGGTTATTGTTTTAATGCTTCTATCCAGAAAACGACCTCACTGATATTATCTGAATTTGACATAAAGAAGAAGAGACTGAGAAAGTTGCTACCATCAGACGGGGTCACGCCATGTCACTTGTGGGCCAGTAGTTCACTTTAAGCGTGAGTGGAAGGATGAAGCTTTTTATGTCAAAATACCGACAAATACTGTGTGCAGACTCTCTAATGACACTCATGACAATTATGGCCTGCACAACTCTGGGCTAGTTTTTACAAAGATCTTTTCAGATCACAGATTCACTTAACTAACTGAAGTTTAAACAAGAGTCTCTATTTGTTATTATCAAGAAACTCTAGCTCACAGCTGTAAGCCACGCTCAACACAGGGCGTATAGTACAGAACAAAGGTGAGAGCATCTGAGTAAACCTTCACATCTGGAGTTACCTGATTTCTCATATCAAAGCCACATGCTTCACAATATGGTACTTAGTGATAGATGAATTAGGTGTTATTTGTGTAAATGGAATGATGTCTCTAACAGAAAAAAATTAAGAGTGAATGAGCAATTGACTAACATAATGCAAGTCTTTGGGGTTGCTGGGGTATGAGAACCAAGCACTCTTCACATCTTGGAGATGGTTTCTTGGGGAGGATGACCCCTGGTCTGAATCTAACCAGCAATCGACTTGACGTGAAATAAATTTAAATGGGAGTCCCATTATTTAAAAAAAAAAAATCCCATCTTTCTTGCTTCAAATAAATAAGAGACAAGAACTGTAATTTTTTAAAAAAATAGTAAAATGGAAAGTGTTGGTAGCAGTTGTTTTTAAGAAGCATACTCATTTCTCTGAGTGTCCCTCTACCAGAGTATGGTGTGCCCCATAAAGGTCTATGTTCAAACAGAGCAATTACAATGTCAGGAACGTTAGGCTTTGTAATTCTCAAAGTTGGAACGGAAGCCTGACAATTTTGGGATCCTGTGTAAACTGTATTGCACTCGCTATGCAGAGTTGAGCAGAAATTTAAATTACATAATTAAATCTGGGGTTGAAATGAACCTGTAAATCATAATCAAAGCACAGTTTCCTATCTTTTATGTATTACTCCAGCAACGTTCCTTCTAGGGCCCTTTACTGTCTTTGCAGCCAGGTAAAGTTTCTGTCCACAGGAGAATGTTCTAGGAAGGACAGCTTGTCAAACCATACACAAGAAGTGAGGTGAAAGTGGATTCCAGGAGTAACACAGTACAGAGTTCATAACGAAAACATTCTTGCAAAAATCACAAAATCAGCATATTCAGATGTTTCTGCTGTTTTTTTTTCATTACTAATAGCTCTCTGCAATCCTTATTCCCACCATTTGAAGAGTATGTGTATGAAGTGTTGAAATACATCATCAATTCAACAAACAGTTGAGTGACTACAATAGGGCAGGTCTTGTGTGAGGAGCTGGGGCTATGGTGGTGAACATACCGTGAAGGCCCTTGCCTTCTTGGACCCGAGAGACAGATATTATCCCACAAAGTAGTGTAAACAAGCAGATTGTTATTAGAAGCATTAAGCATCATAAAAAGAAAAACAAAAGGAAGTTAAAGCGATGGGGGAATGGTTTCCTTGGGGAAACATTTCACTGCGGAAGTGGTATTCATAAAGACCAGGAGGAAAAGTGAGGCGCGGTGAGTGGAGGGGCAGGAAGATAAGTGTTCCACACAAACAGGCCCCACGTGGGGAGGCACAAAGAGTTTACTGTGTCTGTAACTCAAAATGTCAGAAGCTTCTAAGGAGAAAAAGCTTTTATGATTTGGAGTTCTGTGAACGCTTCTTTCATGTAAGCAGCTAAAAAGGGGAGAAGCCCAACATTTATTAGCAATTACTGTGAGATTATTCTAAGTGATTTAACGATGACAATATCATTATCATTATTTATTAACTACTAAGTGCTAAGCACTAAGCTACATGCACTGAAAATAAATGTTCTCACAAATCTACACAACAGAAGTATGTTTGTAGGGTTCTAGAAGCATTCTAGCCTCTGAAGGAGGATTACAGACAGTGAGGTGAAGCAGAAAAGAAACTGAGGCTGGGTCCTGGGACGTTTGGAGCACAGCGTTCCTATAGAATCAGAGAGGCATATAGTGCCTGACTGAGAGCACAGAATCCCAAGTCTTAGAGCCCCAAATTGGGGAAGGAGGAAGGGAGTAGTAAGAGGCCCTCAGGCATTTCCCAGCCAGGTCAGAGCTATTTAAGTACTTTTATGTCTTACATAATTCAGCCCACAGCACGGTCAAGTAAAAGGACAGGCATAGGCTCAGGGCTTACGTGGGGGGCCTGTTGCAGTAATTTTGGAAAGAGACTCCAAAGGCCTTTCCCAAAAAGTATCAGTGATTGAGGGCAAGAGACACAAAGAATCAGGTGGAAGACAAAGCCAGCCAGGGCTGCAGTGGGGAGAAGAACTTTGAGTTAGAGATTCTGAGTCTGAGGCGCCACTGGGATGCACACATCTCCTAAGTAGCTAACGCTGGTACTGATTCCTTCTCACACCCGTTTCTTTGAAGCAAACAGAACCCCCTGTGAGAGATTTAATTAATCAAGGCTCTACAGATCCTGGCCAGCAGCAATTCCTATTCCCTCACGAACACTCCTCAGAAAACATCAGATGGCTAATCAAGCTGTGCGAGGGAGGAAGAGGAGGCCCCGGGAAAGGCTGTACAAGGCACGCTGTCTATGGACTCCTGCTACAGTGATCTTCTGTCTTTCTGTTACTGTTCCTATGTGTTTTGGTAAGTTACGTATAAGGACGTATACAAATTCGCAGGACACAGCACCAACCTCCTTTATCTCGATGCTGGGTCATTAGCTCAGAACTCACCCTCCGCTGACACACGCACATGGAGGTAATGGACACTGTGGTTGCCCTTAATGGAAGCTTAATAAATTATTTATGCTGCCTCTATAGCGGGCAGAGGATGTTGACTGAAAGAACTCGCAGCAGGCTTTTAGCTCTGGTTTTTATTTCTCTTTATTAGAACCCAAGGAGAAAAGATAAGAATTTTTTTTTCGGAATAAAAGGTCTACCTTTAAAGATACAAAAACTGGACTTTAGAACAAAACAGTTTTGTATTTTCATAGATCTACTTAGGACTTGTTTTTTAAAAAAAGCATGAGGGGACTATGATTGGTCTTTAGGGTGGACAGAGGGGCTCTGGACTCTCCAGCCTTCCGTCACCACACGTTTAACAGGTTCTCTGTCTTTGATTAGTTGTTCTACCCAAGAGGACCGATTGATTTGAATCAGGATCAGGGACCAACCGAGACAACTACCGCAGTTGTGGATGGAGCAGGCTGCAGTCTGGTTTTAGAAAAGAAGAGTTTTTTTTTTTTTTTTTCTCTGCGGTAAGTGTGCAAAAGAGGATTATGTCCTTTGTACACTTAATCACACATCTATAAATTGGCAGGCTGCCATCAGGGCTTTCACTGTCTCAGTTACTGGAGGCCTGTAAAAAATATGTCCTCTGTGTACAGACACTCTCAGACCATTGACCACTAATGACGCCATGGTGAAGAGGTCCCTTGTGAGGTGACAGCTCAAAGGATGCTAAGCTGATAAGGAAGCTGATACGAATACATGCCTGCCTTTCTCTTTTTCTCCTCTCCTCTTTTCTTCTCTTTCTTATTTCTTGCTCTTTTTTCCTGTTCCTTCCTTTTTCTTCCCTCCCTCCTTCCTTCCTTCCTTTCCACCTTCCTTCCTTTCTTCCCGCCCTCACTCCCTTTCTTCCTTTTTTTTTTTCCTTTTTAGGATGTGTAGCTGATTTGAAAATTTGGATAATTATTTAGTGTGAATTCTGAAATCCATTAAAACATTTTAAAGCCTAATAAAAATTCCACTAATTCAAAATTTGTTATCATTTTGACAGGCCCAAGCTGGGTTGGCTTACTTTTGGTTGGTAAATGCATTTTTAATAGTGTAAAATTAATAGTGCAAACCAGATTGCAGAGGGAACGTTTAAATACTTAAAGGACAAATTGTTTTCAGCACTGACAAGCTCTGTAGGAGTGCTGTTTACACAGAAACAAATGACATGTTGTGTATCAACCATTAGAATTTATTAATTAAATCAGATCTCTAGTAGTCATCGCTGAGTTAGCTTAATTTTAGTTATTACATCTTTTGAGAAAAAAAGCTATACTTGTTAATACTCTATTATACAAAAATTATGTAGAATAGTACAAAAAGCATGGGCTTTGCAATAAAACATTTCTGGATTTGCATCATGGCCTTTTTATTTAGTTGCCCTTGTGACTTTGGGTAGATGGAAGGCCTAATTTTTCTGAACTGTAGTTTTGTCACAGGTAAAGTGGGAACGATACACTGACCTTTGTGGGTTATTGCAAAGATGAACAAAACCCTCCCTAGCACATCATAAGAGTACATTGGTGTCTCTAACTAGGTAGCCTTTGGTTTTGAGAAGTTACAGCGCAATATTGTCAGGAACACAGTACAAGCTCACTGGGAGAACATAGCCAGAATGGTGACTTATTAATGGTGAATAGCTATGTACTTAACTAGAAGGGATAATAGAGATAACAGTATAAGCTGTTACTTAATCTTCTTAGAAATGAGAAAACTGTAGAAACTCCCAACTTTTATTACTTTAGCATTAAGTGCAATGTCTTACATTCAGAAAAGAAAAAAGATATCCAGTAAAAAATTTTAAAATTGCAATATTTCTTTAATGTAAATATCTTAAAAGTTTAAAAACAATTAAAATTTTTTATAATTTTAAGTTTTGTGTAAAACTATTAAGAAAGAATTGACTGCATAGTTAGAAGTCACTTTTTACTAATGGTCACAGCACAAAAATACAGGTTAGGTCATGGCTTTTGCTTCCTTTATCTCAAAACTAATTATATTACAGTATGCATTTGTACTTGGAAAATATTTGTTCGACTAGTTAAATTTGCTTGCCCCTGAGCTTCTAGATTAAAAGTGGTGACCGTTTTCCAAGCTTCTTTGAAGTTCAAATTTGTTGTGTTTCTCAAGGAAATCAAGGCCCAATTAAATATTTTAAGTTGGTGATGTCTCTGATAATTACAGTCGTTGGAGACATAATCCATACCTACTTTATAGAGCATTCACAGGACATTAGAAAGTCATCTTAATTAACAGTAAGCCAACTTTAAGCACAGTATTTATCTTTAACAAGATTCACGAATCCTTCTGAGTTTGTTTTTAGTGTGCTTTGTTTTTCAGGCCAGGCAAACAAGAGATATTTCCTTTGGGTGAGGAATATCTAGGCTAGTCTTGCTGTAACTGGGAGAGGTACTCACTTATACCCCTGATCAAGGTTAATGCCAAGATGAGATGAGGCCCCTCTTACATTTCACTGCACAAAGAAACTGCCAGCAATAAACAGCTCAGTCTCCATAAATTCGTGTTTGATTGCAGTTTAGTAGGTGCTGCTGCCCACCCTACAGCTATCCAGATCTGCTAGTGAGCTTTTTTATCTCTCAGGAGCAATCTCTGGGAAGTGGTACTATAATGGCCTCTGAAAGGCTGTCAAAATAGAGAAGTGAGGAAGCACTTCTTGGCTTTAAATTGCATGGGTGAAATAAAATTCTTATTTATTTTTTTTTACCAAAATAGCATTATTACAAATGACATAATGGCTTGAGGTTAGAGATATACAGGAAAGCTGTAATTTGTGAATTTGATCATTTTGATTTGCTTTGACTGAGGACATTAGCAAGTGTGTAGGAGCTAAACATTTGTAAATGGACTCTGTTCAGACAAGACAAGCACTTAGCTGGAAAACAAGGAAAGTCACTCTCATTATGGATCTTACTATTTCAAGAAAAAAATAAATGAGCAAACACAGAAAAAATATTGCAATGTCTTCTAGGTTTAGAGATGAGTTTAATGTGTGAATTATTCTAAACTAGATAGCTCACTTACTTGTCAGTAGCCTCTATATACTCAACATTTTGTAATACGCTTTACAGTTCTTAAAAGATGAGACACAGTTCTTAATTTGGAGTAGCTTATAATATAGTACAGGCAAATACACACACACACACACACACGCACACACGCACGCATATATATATATATATATATATATATATATATATATATATATATGTATGTATATATATGTTATATGTGACCAAAAACAACCTAGAAATAATTACAGATAATATGGATAAGTTAATATAGCAATAATTATATGTTAGAATACATAAAAACTTACATAAAAATTCTCATGTTAATCTACTGGTTTCCTTATCTGAGAATGATTTTAAAACCAAAACATAAAAACCCAAACTCACTTCCACCAACAAAAAACCAACAGCAGTTGTACTTGTGTAACAAATGCAAGAGTAGACAAGCGGGATTTTATATAAATGAAATCATAGAAGATAAAGCTCCTCTGTGGCTTCCTTCTGTCACATAGCATGATTTCAAGGTCATCTGTGCTCTATGTGTCATCATCTTATTGGCAACTAGGATGCGGTCAGATGAATGTGACCATCTCATTTACACATTTGGAATAAACTTCTGGGTTGTTTCCATCTTTTGGCTATATGAATGGCTAGTTGATATGTGAAAATAATTTTCATTTGTTACCAGAGAAATGCAGATTAAACCCACAATGAGATGTACCCTCATATCTATTAAAATGGCTGTTCTAAAAGTGTTTGCCTAGCATACAAAAGTCCTTGAATTCAATCCCCAGCACATCACCCTTCAACACACAAAGAATGGCTATTTTTAAAAAGACAAAAGAGTAAGTACAAGGAAAGATGTGGAAGACTTCCAGGCAAGATGGTAGCCACATTACAGAACCTCATAGGTTCACTTAAAAAATCAAGATTATAGTTTAAAAACTGCTTGTTCAACTTAGCTAGGAGAGGGAGGAGCATCCCAGCAATAGAAAAGAAGCCATGGGAAGGTTAGAAATCTTGAAGAAGCATCAGTTAAGCTGAAGAAAACAACATCCCAAAGCCACCCCAGCCTGATTGTGAATGGGCTATGAGCCATGGGCATCTACAGATGGAGGCAAGTTCAGAGCACGGAACCTCATACTGAGGTAAGAGCAGTTCCCAGAAGCGGGAATTGACAGCAGCTGGTAGTGCCAGGCTCCAGAAATGAGCCTGTGGGTATTGCAAACTTCAAATGCACTGTGAGTTTTCCCTTGAAAAGGCCTCACGGAGCCTACATCAGCTTGGGAGAAGCAGTGCTCAGCAACCATAGCAGATAGTCATTTTTTTTTTTTTAAAAGAGCCCAAGCCTGAACTGCTTAGAGTAAAAGAAGGCTCAGACATCAGAGTTTTTGGGGACAGTCTTAAATAGTTCCCAGGAAGAAACTAGCATACAAGAGTTGTGGAGAGAAGAGAAAGGATGCCAACTTCCTGAATGGCTCAGGTGATAGTGGGAGCACCTCTGAGAGTGGAAAGCACTGTTTTTGGGGGAAGGAAGCCAGGACAGGAGGGAGAGCTTTTCTGAGGGGGCTGGGTATGCACAAGACACCTCAGAGGCTGTCAGACAATTAGGTCCCTGCTCATTGCCTACTCCCAGCACGGAGCTCAGAGGACTTTCCGTTCCCCTGCCTTCACCCTCGTACATGTTAAAGGCCTTTAAAGTGAAGTGTCTTAAAAACAGAATCATTGGAAGACAAGGTAATGCAGAAATGCCTGAGACCCCAGAAACTAATGTCATGGGCCTTGAAATTGTGGAACCCATAAGGAAGGAAGTCAACATATGAAGAAACACATAGGAAGAAAACATATGAAGTGGTTTCTGCAAACAGCCAGTTCAAACAAGGCATTCTTAACGAGGTGCAAGCAAGAATCAGAGGGCTTAAAGAGGAACTTACCAAACAAAGAGTGGTTCTAACTAACAAAAGTTATTGGGACTATAGAAGACACAAACAAAAGTTGGCTGAGGTAAATAAGGAAGTACAAGATGCACAGGAACATTTTGATAGAGAAATGGAAACTCTGAAGATTTAAAAGCAGGGAAGTCAGCTTAAACATTGTAAAGACAGAATTTCAGACTCTGAGGACAAGGACAGGGACACAAATGCCAAAATTTGGTAAGACTATAAAATTAGAAATAAGCAAAGTAGGTGGATACTACAGCTGATGGATGATTCAAAGAGAACCTCTGAATTAGGGTGCAGTAGAAGGAGCAGAAAATAGCACCCAAAGTATAAAGAATTTATTCGTGGCAATAGTGCAAGAAAATGTCCCAAATCTAGGAAAAGAAATTAATATTTAGGTATAGGAAGTTTATAGAACATCAAATAACCTCAACCAGAAAAGAAACTTGCCATGACATATCGTAATCAAAACCTCAGAGATTCAATGGAAAGAAAGAACATTAAAAGCAGTAAGAGAAAAACAGGCATCATTTTACCAAGGCAAACCCATTCGAGTTACCAGATTTTTCAATGCAAACTTTAAAGGCCAGGAAAGCCTGAAGCAAAATCTTTCAAGCTTTAAAAGAAAGGAAGTGTTGGCCCAGGTCGTTGTATCCAACAAAATTATCCCTGAAAATTGAAGGAGAAGTAAAGATTTGTCATGATCAAGAAACCCGAAAGACATTTATGACCACTAGTGTATCACTGCAGAAAAAACTTGAAACAGTCTTTCTTTGAGAAAGGCAGAGAGGCAAGCACTGCTGACGACAATAGAGGAAAGGAAACATCTAAAGAGAAAGTGCAACAAAGAGAAAAAGCAAAGAACTAAAACTAGAAGAGGACAATGCCAGGATTCAGTAAAAATCTTACAATAATTACTTACAATGCTAATAAGTCTTAACTTGCTGATCAAAAGACACAGACTAGCAGAGTAGATCAGAGAACAAAATCCAATCATTTGTTGTCTGCAAGAGACACACTTCACCCACAAAGAAGCATACAGACTGAAGGTAAAATGCTGGAATTTAATACTACATGCTGCTGGAGCCCAGAAACAGAAGTAGCTATATTGTTCTCAGATACTGCAGACTTCAAACAAAAACAAACCCAAAGAGACAAAGAAAGACACTGTGTATAGGTAAAAGGAATAATCCAACAGGAAGAATTGACAATTATGAACACATATGCAACCAATGTAGGTCCACCCAGTTACATATAACAGAAGCTCCTGGACTTGGAGGACCAAATAGGTCCCCAGACAGTTTTGCTAAGGGACTTCAATACCTCACTCTCACAAAGAGACAGGTCAACAAGGAAACATCAGAGCTATATCACACCACAGAGCAAGTGGACTTTACGGATATCTACAGACTATTTTGTCCAATATCCACAGAATATACCTTTTTCTCAGCCACACATGGGACTTCTCCCAAAACAGACCATATCCTTGTATATAAAACATACTTGAATAAATACAAAAGAACTAAAATAATTTCCTGCACACTTTCAGATTATAGTGGAATAAAACTAGAAGTCAATAACAAAAGTAACTATAGAAACTATTCAAATACATGGTGATTAAATGATACGTTATTGAATAAGAAATGGATCACAGAAGAAACCAAGAAAGAAATCGAGAACTTCCTAATAGTACTAAGAGGGAAATTTATAGCTATGAGAGCACATACAACCCACCCCCCTAAAAAAAATCCCCAGAGCAATCTCAAGTTAACAATAAAAGTTCTAGAGACACAAGAACAAGACAAACTCAAATGTAATGGAGGGGAGAACATGGTAAGAATCAGAGCAGAGATCAATGAAACTAAAGAAAAAATACAAAAAAATCAGTGAGTCAAAGAGTTGGTTCTTCTAAAGGATAAGTATGATTGATAAACCTCACCAAACTCACCAAAAGGAGGAAAGAAAAAATCCATGTCAAAGCAATTAGAAATGAAAAAGGAGAAATCACAACAGACACTGTGGAATTCCAGAGAATTCTACAAAACAATTTTGAATATATTCCAACAAACTCAAGAACTCAGAAGAAATGGATAAATTCCTTGACACATATGATGTACCAAAATTGAACCAAGAAGAGATAGAATCCTTGAATACAGCAATAACCAAGGATGGAATTGAGGCAGTAATAAAGGGTCTCTCAACAAAGAAAAGCCCAGGACCTGTTGGATTCGCTACAGAATTTTATCAGAATAAATGTGCTCCTTAAACTCTTAAGTGGAATTGGAACACAGGAAACACTGGCCAACTCCTAGCTGGAAGCAGGTATCATCTGATCCCCAGACTGTAAACAAAGACCCAACAAAGAAAGAAAACTGGAAGCCAATTTTCTTAATGAATATAGATGCAAAAATTCTCATAAACATACTTGGAAACAAAATGCAATAAATTATTCAAAAGATCATACACCACGAACAAGTTGTCTTCATCCCAGGGATGCAAGACTGGTTCATACGCAAGTCAATTAATGTAATGTAACACGCTAACCAAAACAAGGACCAAACCGCATGATCATCTCAATAGATGCAGAAAAAGCCTTTGACAAAATACAACATCATTTCCTGACTGAAACTCTGATGAAAATATGTGTGTAAGAACCCTACCTCAATTTGGCAAAAACAATTTATGACAATTCTACAGCCAATATCATCCTAAATGCTGAAAGCATTTCCCCTCAAATCAGGAACAAGACAAGTGTGTCCACTCTCACCACTTCTATTTAGCACAGTACTTGAAACTTTAGCTGGCAAGAGAGTGGAATAAAGGGAATGTGCATAAGAAAGGAGGAAGTCAAATCAAACTAAGCATATTAGCACGACATGATCCTTTACACAGAAGACCCAAATCTCTACCAGAAGACCCTTAGACGTAATAAACAAGTTCAGCGAAGTTGCAGGATATAAAATCAATACACAAAAATCAGTAGCATTCCTTCACAGCAACAATGAAAACACAAAGAGATCAGAAAAACAATCCCATTCACAGTAGCTTCAAAGAAAATTAAATGCCTAGGAATCAGCCTAACAAAGCAAGTGAAGGAGCTCTATATGAAAACAAGAGTATTCTGAAAAATGAAGTCCAAGGGACATTTTAAAAATTGGAGAGACATCCCTGTTCCTGGATATGCAGAACCAACCAACACTGTCAAAATGGCCGGCCATACTACCTAAACTGATATACAGACTCAATGCAATCCCAATCCAGATACAAACAGCATTTTTTACTGAACTGAAAAACATTATCCAAAGATTTATTTGAAACCTCAAGAGGCTCAGAATAGCTAAAACAATCCTAAGCAATAAAACAAAAGCAGGAGGCATCATGATACCAGATATCAAATTATGTTACACAGCAGCAGTGATAAAAGCGACATGGTACTTGCACAAAAACAGACAGGTGGGTCAATGGAATAGAACTGCAGATGCCCAAATATCCCTGAGTACCTTCAGCCATCTGATCTTTGACAAAGGGGCCAAAACATACATTACACTTAAGATAGCCTTTTATTTTTAACAAATAATGCTGGGAAAACTGGCTAACCACATGCAGAAGAATGAAACTAGATCCACAACTTTTACCATGCACCAAAATTAAATTAAAATGGATCAAAGACATTAAATGGAAACATTGAACTTGTTGGGGGAAAAGGTAGGCAAAACCCTTGACGATATAGGCATAGGCAAGGACTTTCTCAATAAGATACCCAGAGCACAAGAGATAAAACCACAACATGAGAGATTTATATGATGACAACTGTCTTGAGACCGCACATATAGTCCAGCTTATTTCCAAATCTTTTCTCAGTATGCTGCATTTTTACAAGAAAGTTATAATTCCACCATTAAATTGCAGAGAAAAATCAAATCTGTATTGCTAATTTAGCTCAGAAAAATAGGAAAAATGCTGTTTATGTGCCTTAACATATTACAAATGCAGTTATGAAAAATTATTTAACAAACTTTAGTAGAAAATGCCTAAATTGCACATGAGAAAGGTGAAGTCATTCCCTGACCTAAGTATATTTTTCTTGCAAAAGCATTCTTTTAAAAAATTAAAATAGTTTTTTTATTGAATTAAGTAGTGGTGTTCTTTTGAGGTATATCTTAAAATTATAATTTAAGCCTCATAAAATGTATTGAACCAAATCCACTTAATTTCAGTGATCTTTTAAATAATTTTAACATGTTACATATATTTTAAAAGGACTCTATATTAACTAGAAATGTGACAAAATTTGTCACTATTCTTTCTGCTAGCTTAGGGTACTGTACATACAGTGTTAATCCGACATGTGCAACAGTAACAGACTTGGCAAATTCTCAGCATTCAGGCTAAACATGTAGGGCTTGAGGTTTAACAACTTTTCTGAAATAACTTAATATTAGAGATTGAACTTTGTAAGTTCCTTTTTTTTTTTTATGGGGCTGGGAATAGAACATAGGGCTTTGCACATCCTAGCTAAGCACTCTGCTACATTTACAATCCTAAAAGTTACTTTTCAAACCAGCTAAGGTTCCCTTTTTTAGTTGTGTTAGTGGAAAGAGTTTTGATACTATGGTATCATGCATCTGAGTTTCTATCTCTTGTGTACCACTTAGTAACAAAACAGTGGGCAAGGAAACAATCATAAAAATACTGGATTTTCCGTTGAATGGGTCTTTTTTTCCAAAGTTGTTGCGCCTGACAATTGGGTTAAATCCACTCTTGATCTGCTACAGTGATTAATGAAGGCCTCATTTTTACTTTACACTTCCAGGTCCTGTCCCAATAATCTGCCCCATCTGAGTCAAGCCCTGGTGTTCTGCCCCTTCCAACCAAGCCCCACCTCTTAACACCACATAGTTCCATAGGCATCCAGTTATATTCAAATACATAGGCTTTTGGGAAACATTCCACATACAAACTATCACAGATACCTATGGTCTGAACATTTTTTAGCTCTTTGTGAATTGAGTCTGAGCTGCTTCTTCAGCCTCAGGATAGTCATACTGTCTTCAGGTCTGCCCTCCGCTCATCATGGAGTCCTCCTAATGCCTGCAAAATAGAACTGCTGGATCTCATGGCCACCAAGTATGGCCTTGGACTCGCAGTTTCCGTAGGCTTTTTCTTTGCCTGGAATGCTCTGCCCCATTTTTTTTTTCCTCCTCGATCCTTTCTCATCATAATGATTCTTCCTCAGGAAGTTCCTCTCTGAGTCCCTGGTGCAGGTTCCATCCTGCCTATAAAAGCTCTCCTACCATTCACTGTGCGGCTTGCAAACATGTTCACTGTTTGACTTCCTCAAGAAGTTACCTGTTTCTGAAAGACAGTGATCATATATATGGTCCAGCATAAGGTCTCGTAATAGGACATCTTCCATAAATATGGAGAAACTGAGTAAATGAGAGAACGAATAAAACAAGACTATATTCCTCAGCAAGTACATGTTATTCCTTGATCTACTTAGAAAAGAAGATCAGGCATGTTCAAGATTTTCCGTCCATAAGCTTTACCTCTGTGCTTCAATGCTTCCTTGGACAGGAGAGATACTTCAATACAGGATACTTGAGAAATCCCACTCAGTAAGAACAATTGTTATATAAACTTATCGTGTGAAAAAAAGCTGTTTCGGGGGGCAAGGGAAGAAATATTGCTAGGCAACCACATTCCGATTGTCACATTTTTCTCTTGAAGTAAAAGTACCAGTTTTTAAAAAATTAAAAACTTATTGTACAGTGTTCTCTAAGTCATTGAATCCAGTTATCTCATTTATGAATGTAGTTTTAGGGCAAAGAAAAATGACTCAAGAAGGACAGAGAAAACACTGACTTATTTTTTTTCAAGTGATAATAATACTTACTTTGTTTCCAGATATGTAGACACTAGTGGAAACAGTTTATTTTACCAACAATCCAAGTCTTCACATTCTTAGATAATCGAATCTCTCAAGGTCTTTTCAAAGAGGCCCATATTGATTCTATTCAGCTATTTCACAGGTGTTTTGTTTTGTTTTACGTGGTTGATCTTGTTGGCATTATCTGGACACTAAGTACCTAGATCTGTGATGTTCAATATGGCGGCCACAAACCATACATGCATGTGAAAAGTGGTAATGTGGTAAAACCAAACTAAGATCTGTGGTAAGTACAAAGTGTACACTAGATTTCTAATGGCATGAGAAAGAAATGTAAAATGTTATTTTTGGTTGTTGCATGGTGAAACAGCAATTAGTTGGACATACTAGGGCTAAAGAAAATATAGTATTAATATTAATTTTACCTGTTAAATTTTACTTTTTTGTACAGTACTAAGGCTACAACCTCAGCCTTTCTTATTTTTTATTTTGAGACAGGGGTCTTGCTTCTCTAAGTTGTTAAAATTGTCTAGGCTGGGCTCAAATTTGTGATCCTTTGGTCTCAGTCTCCCACAGTGCTGGCATTATAGGCTTGTGGCATGGCCAGGTGTTTTTATTTTTCGCTTCTTTTTTGGTATGTCTTCTTGGAAATTAAAAGTGGCGTGCATTATTATGCTTCTGTTTGACAGTGCTGGTTTAAATACCTGGATAGTTAACTTTTAAGGCCTGAAAAAGAAATTGAGCCACCGCCTGCTCTGTTTAGTCCAATAACCACTTTTTTTTTTTTTTTTTGTCAAAAGCTATACCAGTTCCACGAGGTGAGGAAGCAACATACATCCTGTATTTTCTTTTGTGAAACTCACAGCCAGGCTTGAAAAAGCCTTCCCAGAAAAGTTGTTCATGCTGAGTGCTGAAATACAGGAAAGACCAGAAACCTGAAACATAATGGTATGTGCCATTTTGGATGATAATTTTTGTGAAATCCAAAGCAGTCTAGAGTCACTAGAGTGTCATGCTATAGGGAGAGATGCGAGGTGCGGGTGGAGGCTCAGTCCAGGACAAATTTTATTTTGGAAGCATAGTTCAACTTTTGGAAGGTTAAAACACAATCACATCAGACATATAACTTACAAAGCTACCGTGGAGAATAGATTTAGTCTTATAGCCAGTTAGCTCTAGGTTAGAGAATATATTATCCTTTATATCGATAACACGAGGCTGTAAATGCTTTGAGTGTCCTTGGGGTGAGAATGATTCAAGGCTGTGCAAGGGTGACATCTAGTTAGCTGATGTGGTGGAGGGATGGAGTCAGTGAAGTCCAGAGGTGTTGGTGGGGTCCCTGCCAGGATGGCCTCCTAGATTTAAAGTCAGTACAGACCCTTGCATGCAGTAGGTACAAAATACATTTCGTTTGGGCCAAGATTACTTTCAGCTAGGTAATTGTCCATCTAAAAATTCTGCTCATAGCTTCTCTGGATTGTTACTCTTAGGTTTAATATTAATCTCATTATCTTAGGCCTCCCAGCCCTAACTGTAACATTAGATCATGCCCCTTCCTACCATAGTGCCTTTGCAACGAATGCGTCTCTGCATGAAATATCTTTTCTCCATCTATTTCATCCTATTCTTTCTCCAATGTCAGCTTGATGATCATTTCTTTGGGAAGCATTCTCTGATAACTTGAAGCTGCTCAACTTCCATTATCCTGATAGCACACATCACAGACATATCCACACACTCTTTGGTTAAAGCTAGACTTGCTATCTATGTTGCACTTGAAGGAGGCAGGTGTCTTTTGTGCTTCTGCTCATCACCGTGTCCCCATATAAACACAGGTTTGGGTACCTAGTAGGTGCTGAAGCTTTAGTTAAATGAATGATGTCCTTCAGAGTTCTGTGAAAATATGAAAAAAATGTCCTGACCTAGGGTCAGCATTGTGGAAGATGATAATTCCTAGGCTAAAATGAACATCAAAAGCTAAATATCAGCTAGTTTCCTAACACTTGAAACGTATAACAGATGGTGCCATAATATCTCAGATGTATTGTTATCTGCTTATGAGCTTTTACTCCTTATGATTTTATTTTGTCTGCTTAAAAAAAACCACATAGTATCTGGAAGGAATCAAAATTAGTTTAGGAAGTGGCATAACAGCTTCCATGATTAAGACTGACTAGTGCAGGAAGCAATTAGAATTTCTAAATAAGTAAATAAATAGCCCACAAATTAGCAAATATATACCTCATAAGCACGGAAGCAAAACAGCCCTAAATGGTTCTAATTTAATTGAGAGGAGCTGTCTTAGACTTACAGACGAGTTGTCAGTGGTTTTGGTTACACTAATAAGAGAATAATATCTCATGGACAGTAGAAGGGTTAGATCAGAACCTGGAAGCTGCTGCAATGTCTGGGGGCTTGGGTGGAAAATACTGCATAGAATATTAAAGTAAGTAGAATTTGGAAAAAAACTTGGAAATTCTTCCTGTAAATCATGCTTGCGTGAAGATGCAGCAAAAGGCCTGGCACCTCAGATTCATATGTAGAGGACATGCTTAGCATAGCTAGGAGGCGCAGAAGTAGCAGCTTCCAAAGAATTACAAGAATCTGTTATTGTCAGTGGTTTTAGCTATAACGGAGAAGATGGTAACAGCTAACATTTGTGGAATTCTTCCAGGTTACCGAACACTTTCACATGAGGATGTATCGGTTAATTCGCACCATAACTTCACGGGTCAGCTATTGCTTTTATTTCACAGATGAGGAAACTAAGGCTGAATTGTTAGATGGTTTCACAGGCCGTGCTCCCTAAAGCCAGCCTGAGCGCAGTGATGTGCTGAGCAATGTGTTTAGAAGACGGGGCAGGAGGAAAGCTGAGTGGTGCAATGGACCGAGCAATTCAAGAACATGGTCTGTGCTGGAGACAGGCTCAGCCCAACTCTCCGAGCGCTCTGGAGTGCATGCACCACAGTACGGGTTCCACCTGTGGGAAGGGGCCTAGCCTTCTGACTCCGGGTTGGCTCAGTCACTGGCTGCTGGCATGCCAGAATGCTGGTACATGACTTTCTGTGAAAGACAGATCCCCTTTGATCTTTCATAAACTCCCACATTTGGAGTAATAGAGAGTTTTGTTCTCTTAGCAGCCAACACTGAGAGCAGTTGAAGAAGGTGACCACCAACCTGGTAAAAGGGATCGGGTTGAAGAACTAATGGGATCTTTTACAAGAAGCTGTGCAAGACAACACAGGTCTTATCAGCTGGCTTTCGATCTGAACCCACGGATGCCAAGTTCAGTGCCCTTTACAGCATAATTGACTGGAAACCAATTATCACCCCCCGCCAAAGGGCTATAGCTATATGCAGAGGTAGAAGCTATTAAACATGCCAGAGCAAATACTCTCCAGCTATGTTGATGCTACTGATTACCTTATGTTAAGGAGAATATATTATGATACTCAATTTATTTTTGGAGTCCTAAATATGTGAAATCCAGAAGTGAAAAGCACTTGGTAAATATAAAGGCTCTACATTGTAAACTTCAAATGACCAAACTTCTATAATAATGGATGATTAAATATCACACCAGCACTCATTCATTGTTGTGCATTTATTTTTAGAACACTTTTAAATAGAGAAATAAGACTGAGAAATGAACCATCAAATTCTGTCAGAGTATCTTCACTATCCCATGGAGAGAATGATTACATTTGAACCTACTCCGCTGTGGATCATCCACTGTGGAATACGGCTATTGATTGCTTTCACAATCCACATAAATATTTAATAATATGATCTGCTAGTAAACTAAGATTAATGTAATAGAACCACAGAGCCTGCAGTATTTCAACATAGCTTGTACAAGTGTAAACAAAGCAGTAAATAAAACGAAACATGTAATACTGCTGATAAATAACATAAATATTTCTTTTGATTATTAGAAAAATTGTAGAAGTGGTCGACAAAAAATATGACTCAAATGTAAACCATTTTTAAATGTTACATCCAGGAAGAAAAACTACAAACATATTTTATAAACAATTTTTAAATTAAAACTATAATATTATTTGCAAATTAAGACTTTAAATTAGTCTAATTCAATTAATATTACTGTACAAGCAAATGGCAAGAGAAAACTAAGATACAGATCCTTTCTTTTAGTTCTTAAAAAACAAAGTTATTTTCAGAACAAGATTTTGAGATGTAAACTGGATATGTGGTGGTACATTGACAGTTATCTCAGCACTTAGGAGGCTGAGGCAGGAAGACTGGCTGTCCTGAGTTCTAGATCAACTTGGACCACATAGTGATTTCAGGACCAGCCTGGACTATAGAGTGAGACTCTGTCTCAGAAAAAAATGAAAAGAAAAAAACACCTTAAGAGGTATACATGATAAACATTAGCCTTTGTTGGCAAAAGTAATGTTTTCTTGTGGTGTCCCAGATGTTATTCCAACAATGAAGAGGCTTATAGAAGGTAAAAACCACCTGGAATAAATTTATATTAATTGGTATTATTTTCAGAACCTACCTGGACTACAGAGAGAGAGAGACTCTGTCTCAAAAATTTGTATTTTATAGCAGCACTGTCCAAGTGAACATAATGCAAGCCATAGGTGGAATTAAAACATCTCTAATAATCTCAGAACAGTCAAGAAACAAACAGATGAAGTTAGGTTCAATAGTATCTCTTATTTAAACCAATCTATCTAAAATATTAGCACTAAAATGTGTAATCAATATACAACTTATTAAAGGGGTGTTTTACATCTTCCTGCTCCCTCTCCCCATTTTTTCATCAAGTTCTGATGCACATTTTATCCTTACATCACTTCAGTGTACATAGCCACACTCCACATGCCCAAAAGCAACAGAGATAGTGGCTAGTACACTGGACCACAAAGGGCAGAAGCAGGACGTGTTGCTGGGATGAAACCTAAGTGAGCTCTCCTCTCCGTTCGTTTTTTCCCTAAGTAGAGGAGCTAGTTATGTACTCTTTGAATAGAAAAAAAGAATATGAGTTGTATAGTCCCTGTACCCCCTTATTTGTGGGAGGGTGGTGATCCTGACATGGGGCCCCTGGCCTTCATACTGAGCTACATCCCCAGCCTCTTTGTCTTTCTATTTTGAAAGAGTGTGTCTCTAAGCTGGAAGGTTACTCAGGCCATCTTGCACTTTCCATCCTCCTGCCCCAGCCTCCACTGGTACTGTATTACATACAAGTGTAGACCATCATGTGTGTCTGTGTCCCTATTCCTGGTTCCCTATTTTATTCTTTTGTACATACCATACATTCCTGACTTTCTCATGTCTGAAAAGAAGCCTGTAAAGACAGTAGGAAACTCAGCAGCATGTGTTCTCGTCTCCAACAGAGACACCTGGCAGGCCACAGTGCCAATAACGGGCTCTTCTCTTCCCTTCCGTGGAGTCACCTGACATTTTGGAGTGCTACGGAGGTGCTTGGTTGGAGTCCTGGAGCGGAAGTCAAGTTGTCTGTCCTGGAAAGAATTGTGTCACTTACCAGAAAAGGATGGAAGCTTGTTTGAGAGGCATAATGAATTTAGGTTTTGGAGGAAAACTCTGATTCTGGTATTCTCATTTGTGTCTTTAGAAAGTTTTAAGGCTGTCTTGAATTATTCATATCAAAATTCCTTTTTAATTCCTTGAAATAATAATGTTTATAAACTTTACAGGGTATGCTGCACTAGTTTTATCTTCAAGGAAAGCAATGATATTCTTTTTTCTTTCATTTTTTTTTGAAATGGGAGGTATGTTAGTATCTGTGTCTAGCCGCCTTGGATCAGGACCTACTAGTCCCAGTGGAGAGAGGTGTGTCAGGCACACATATGAGAGGACATTGAGAAGAACGTGTGTGGAACACAGAATTAAAGTCAGCCACAAGTACTAGATTCCCGGTCAAATAACAATTAAAGTGACTGCAAGGAGGGAACTTGCAGGACTGACACTCATACAAAAGTTCTGTCTTGTACGCTGATTCCAAGCTCAAGAAGAGACAAGAATAGGTGGCCTTTCTGGTTCATGCCACGGGCTAACCTTCTGTGTCTTCTTCACCAAGGTTATAAAACTACTCCGTTAAATTTTCTCCTCTGGCATTCACGTATTAACTGGAGTTTCAGATTTATAGGATTATATGTGGATATTATTGTACCCCATAAAATCTTCCATCTAACAATTTCTTTTTATAAACCAGAATCTGAATCTTGCACCATAATTGTTCATATGGCTCCCTGGGCAGAAAGGCTTTTTCTGCAATGCATTGAAGGTGAGTGACAAGAAAAATCCTAGATACTTATAGCCTTTATATTATGCAAAATGAGATCTGTACACAGCGATGTCTAAAAATTGTGGGTTTTTTTTTCCACTCAGCAAACACCTGTTGAGTGTATTCTAGGTGTCAAAACAGTGGCAAGTATGGAGGTCCAAGGGCATCGGCATGGTCCTCGCTAACAGGATGGATGCACAGGTTTCTGTCTGATGAATGATGTGTGTTGTAAATAATCAGTTAGCTCTCAGTGCACACCACTGGCAGGACACTGATTATATGTACACATAGCATGGTTGGATGTTAGATTTTGGATTTGAAATCTGAGTCTTTTCCCAAAGACTTTATGTTTCATGGCACCAGCAGCAGGAATACAAAGGTGTCTTGTGTTGTGAAGAGAGATTAAAAAAGGAATACCAGCTAAGCTCTGCTCCTAAGGCGCATCGTTGGCTAGTTCCTCTCCAAAGCAACAGAGACACTTAACTTTCCCACGTTAAAAGTGTATACATTTTTAGAGGGGATTTAAAAAAATTGAGCAGCATGCTGGCTTATGTTATCCATCTTAAATAATGATTGACAGATTAAAAGAACTTGTATTTAGGAAAAATGGATTTGCAGTCATACAATATGTGTGTTTTGCATTAAAAAGAAGATTGGTAGAACTAACTCCAATGTTTCAGGATCAACTGAAGAAGATGAAATGGAAAGAAAGTTTGATTTCTATGTTGTAAAATCAAGAATTACAAGGCCAGTGAGGAGGGAACATGTTTTGTGACCAGAAAAATGAGAATACAAACATTAAGCTGATCTGTAGAAAAAATCATATGCATACATGACATTTTTGTCACAGATAATAAAACACTAAAAATGAATATTAAACCTACAAGTTAAAATTATAATCGTTTTGTAATATTAGATATTAGGTTTTTATTTTAAGGGGGAATGTTTTACTAAAAGAATTTTCAGCTGTTTCTTTAGTGTAGAAACCCAGTTCTTCCCATAATTATATCCCCAGCATTTAGGAGTGACCAAATCTTAATAAGGAATCAGCAGACATTTATTAAATAAATAGATGGATTAAGTGGTAAAGTGATTTGAGTAATAACTTTTGGGAGAATAAGTAGGAAATTGGCACTCTTTTGCTTTGCTTTGTTCCAGATGCTTTACTTGGGGGGAAGTCACTAATAGTCCTCAAAGATGCAACTGCAAATTGTTACTACTTCATGAGAAGTACAGAAATATAAAGTGAGCATTTAGAATTTTATAGCAACTTGACAATGCTAAGATAATCAATATTATGCTTATCTTATGTTCTTATTGGTTACAAAAACATCAGTCTCTAACAAAAGAAAACTCTGAAACTATTTCTTCACTAAAGAGTTTAAGAAACATTGCTTTAGTGTATACTGTAACCCTCATTTCACTGATGAGGAGACCAAAGTCAGTAATTCAGGTTGGCCAGGAAGGCTGTGGTTGTTGGAGCCAAAGTACTTCTGAAAAAAAATACATCTTCTAGGTGAGGGCTTGATTTTATGACCTAGTCTAGAAAACATCTGTCTTTTTTCCCACATTCCAAATGCAAATTGAGCTTCCCTGTTGTAAATAACAGCCTCCCAAGCAGCAGCAATATTTAGGATTCATGCCAGAAATAATGCGATATAGGAAGCAGTACACACCAGAAATAAATGGAAAGGGGAAGCTTAATGCAATAGGGCTGATCTGGCCTGTGAGCCACGAGGAAGAGAATGAGTGTTAGGGGAGAGGGAATTTAAAATGCTTCCTAGAGAGACCTCTGCGCTCCGGAAGCTCTTCAGCTGAAGCAGACGTTGCTGTGGAAGGCATCGTCTATTTACAGGAGTTGGAGAATGGAGATGAATAGCTGGGCTATACGAGGGAAGACGTTACGGTGATTCCTGCAACCAACATGTCTCTATAATATCCAGAATATTGTGGCAGTTTGGTGTTTTGTGCATTTCCTTATTTTGCTGATCAGTTTTGTTTTTTCATTTTTCATTGTGACCACAGAGAACTCCTACAGACTTCTCAAGAAAGCAGGGACTCTCAATCAAATGAAGTTAAAATTCTTTACATATTCGAGGTGATCTCTCGTCCTTTATTGTTGTATAGATGCAAAAGGAAATGCATGATCTTGATGCATGAATACCTGAACTTGTGAATCCATTAGGAAATATCTCACCCAATAGGTCAAGGAGCAAGCAAGTGCTGGGAGATGTAAAGCAGCCTGTGACTGCCGTCTTCACAGCCCCTGACCTGAAGAGGGCAGCCTGCAGATCCCAGGCTGGAGATCACCGGAAGAGGCTGGAAGACCGCTAGGAGGCGGTGTTGTAAAGGCCACCAGGTGAGGACTTGGCCACTCTGAAAGCATAGAAGGTGCTTCTTTGCTTCCCTTCAATTAACCCAGGTTCAGAGAACGCTGAGAGACTGACCAATGAAGAGATGATACTCATCCTTCTGGCTTAAGAATATGTAAATAGACCAGAAGGTTGTAACATAGAAAAGTTATTGATAATTGCTAAAATCCAGATTTCTAGGAAGGATCTTTGGAAACTAAGAGGGTGATAAGGGGACTTACAGAGTTCCTATGTGCAGTAGGTACCTCTGGAGGGCACCGGTAAGGGTAAGGATGTGGCTGCGCTGGGAAGAACTCATAGTCCTCAGGTAGTCCCTGTGATCATGAACTGAAGACGGTGTTATGCATGGTGTTCTCAACAGCCACAGCCCAGACATTAGTTATTAGCAAATTGTTCTCTGGTTCCAAATAGTGGGTATGTACAATTCTAAATGTTTTCATTAAGTAGGATTCACACTCATTTTTATAAAATAAGACACACCTGTCTGGAAAGGTGTTCAGACCGTAAGTGGTGGGGCCCACCATGAAGCAGCATGGTCCCGAGTTCCACCTTGAATTTGAATAAGAAGTGGCAGCTACGGATAATGGCAGTGCAAGCAGAATAAGGACAGGAACAGAGAATGAGAGACGAGTACTTGGCAGCCGCAGCCGTTTGTAAAAGGCATTCCCTAGCTTGTAAAATTTCTAGGAAACAAAGGACATTGTAAGAATAAGGAGTTACAGGCTGGCATTTCAACACCCACCAAACATTTTCTTGCTCCTGGACCTTAGTTACAGGCATGTCATTGATCTAAAAATCACTTTAACTTTCAACACAGTCAATTAGACACTTTCCTAAAGAAATGTCTAGCTTTTTCATTGCCATCGTTGTTTCGTTTATTATAAGTTGATAAGAAAATAAGCTTTTTAAAACGTAAATTTTCTTTGCAGACCAGGCACAATGGTACACACTTTTAACCCCAGCACTCAGGAAGCTGAAGCAGGAGGATTGCGAGGTCGTGGCCAACACAATTTAGTGCAACTCTTTCACACACACACACACACACACACACACACACACACACACACACACACACAAAACCCAAAGTGAATGAGTGAATAAACTTGCTTTGCAAATTGTAGCTGGTTAATAAAAAGTTATAGCCACAAAGTGAACATCCTGAGTAATAAATGGTCTGATGAGTCTTTTTTTGAATGCTGGGTTTCTGTTACTCCTGTTTTAATTCAATAGCACGGAAGCAGTGACAGGTGAATAGAAATGGGACCAATCTAGTTTTTTTTGAAGGGGTGTCTGGGGATTGAACCAGGGCCATGGGTGTGATAGGCAGTCTGTACCAGCTAAAATTTTTATATTAAATTTGGAGAATTCTTTGAGCAAAGTGGCTTGACTGAAAATTTACTGCTGTACTCCAAACTGAGTAAATAACAAAAACATTAAATATGAATTGTTATAAAAGACAAAAAACAAAAAAAGGAAAGTAACCAGGCCAAGAGTGACAGACCCTAGAAAGCCAACCGTTGATGTTTGTGTGCCTTGAGATCCAGTCACATTCACGGTTAGTTTAGCACCTTTGGAACATACTGAGGACCAGCATGACTGAAGGAGTGAGCAAATGTGAAGGGATGAATAGTTTTTGGAATTGGACTTGTAGTGGACAGGAGAGGAGGGAGATTTCTGATCTTATCTCGCTGACCTGGCTCTCTACCATACCCCATTAATCAGAAATTTGTAACTTTTTCATCTTGTGCCAGTGTAATTTGTACTTTCCAGTTTACTTATACCTCTGGGGCCCTGGAAATCGCACACCTGGGAACTCTAAGCATGGAAAACTTCAGAGTGAGTGCAAGTTTTTATTTTGAAGTGCTGTAAATATTGTCAAGTCCAGTTTCTGTAACTCTTAGTGCCAACCTTAAAAGATAGAGTCAATTAGTGAATAGGTTATGCTGCCAGAGTCACAATAAAGCAAACAGGATTCCCAGAACTCATTGCCTGGGGCACCATTCATCATTCTTTAGGTGTCTTGGAGCTTGTGCTTAGCTTGTTATTTTTTTTCTCCATTGTATTCTCTTTCCTGATAAGGAAAAGCAGCCGTAACCCACGTAGCTACTACACCCGCTTGCTTTCAATTTAATTTTGAGGGTGATGAGGTGGATAATTTATGAACTGAAAGTGAAAACAGGCGAAAGGTGCTCAGTGCTGCATTAATATGAAGTTTCAGCAACATACCTATGACTTGAAATGTTATGAGCAAAGCAGTTTTGGTCGGCATGGGGCTTGGGTAGTGTCTGTCGGGCAGGCAGGCACTGCTCATACAATCTCTTTCCCTTCAGTAATGTGTCAGCTCTGAGTTACTCATCAAAGGTAACACTGTGATTGGAACGGAGCCTCACTAGAGGACTGCTCACTCAAAGCCTTGTCTGTTTCCCCTCTTTCTGCCAGTTCTCCGTTCACTAGCATTGACACCACAGAGGAATCCACTGCCCTGTTGGCGGGGCTTGATGCAGCGACAGATCCCAGAATCCAATGCTACCTACATTTCTGCAATGACTCTAAGTTATATTCAAAGTTGGTGATTAGCTTTTTTCTACAATAGCATCGTAATTATATCACTAGGAACTTAAGAGACTATCTCTGCTTTCTTTTTAAAAAGTAAGGCATGACCAGGCCAGATGCATCCTCTCTGTCTCCTGGGATGCTGGAAACTAGATTGCACTACTACTGCCGGGCCATTTAGTTTTTGGAAATTGCCTCATGAAAGTCGCAGCTCTTTGGAAGATTGTTCTAGACTTGGCTCAGTGTTTGTGCCTGAGGACTTCCAGCAAGGGCTTTGGGTTGGGCTTTACTCCACATCAATGATTTCAAATTGTTTTGTGAGTTCTTGTCATTGGGCCTGGTGAGGAGTCCTTGGCACAGTGCCTCCCCTGGGGCTTCTGTCAAAGCTGGCCTGCAGGTCCCTCGGGGCCTCATCCCAACCCATGCTCTGCTTACTTTTCGATGCTGCTCTCTCCCTTGAATGGCTCCTCTCTTCCTGGATGGCCGTGGTTCTCCAAACATATCAGAGTCACTTCCTAGACTGCAAACTGCATGCAAACAGCAGGGTGAAATTGAGCTTTAAAAGCTAGATTTTATTTTTCCTTTAGAGAAAAAAAGACTAAGATGTCCTCAGGTCTAGGGGCCAACCCACTCTTCCTTCATCCCCGTGAATGGATGATGTGCAGATGTCCTTCAGCCAGGCGGGAAGGAATTGGAGATGAGAGTCATAGTTCAATTTATTCTCTGAGACAAGACAGGGAGAAGATGGGGTACAGCAAGAAGAAGTGAGCCCGGATCTAGCTACTGTCGTGTCCTCTTCCCTGCCCTCACTGTCCCTTGCTATGAGATCCTTGCACAGCTACACAGGGAAATAGTGAGTGGAGGCCAATGGCCCCTGCCTCTCCTCAGAGCCAGCTTTGAGTCCATCCCTTTTCCAGTTTGACATAATGAGTGTCCTCCTTTGATTTGGTCAGCAGTAGCCAAAGGACCCTAACATGCGGCCTCTAAGGGGCTGGGGACGCGCAGAGTCAAATGTTTCTTTCTGCTCTGTTTATTTCCCAATTCATATTATTGGCCATCGAGGAACTGGTGTAAAGGGAACAATGCAAAGTTTGAAATTTAAGAGACTTGGTGTCCGTGCAGGATAAAGGATGTCTCACAAGAGGCATAAGTAAGTAGGTCATTAGAAATAACTAATTTACATCAAAAACCTAATAATCTAGCAAATGATAAACATGCTTTTCTCATTATCTGTTAAATATTTTTTTTTAAAAAAAAGCTCCGTAGAGAGAAAAAATGTTTTTGTGCAATGAAAGTATGTTGCTTGTATCAAAAGTGCAACTGATATTATTGAGCTAAAGTCATATTTACTGATATAACAAAATACAAGAGTCAAATGAGAATTGATGGAAAGAAATGAAATTAGGAAGAGGGGTGATGCATCCTTTTGTTGTGCACACTGTCTTCTTCTGTGTAATTTTGACTCCATCAAGAGACACGCCTTCTCTCCCGACTGCATGCTCCCGCCTTCCTCATCTCAGTGTGTCGCCTGAACTCCATCTCCACCAGGCACTTCCAGAGTCCCATTTCAGTTGCATCTGTCAGCAGTTCACATGCCCCTTTGCAGTCACAAAAGTCTACCTAATGGCTCATGTCCCCTACACTTCTGCTCCTCACTTTCTACCATCTTTGTAATCTTTCTTTTCACCCTCTTAAAGATGCCCAAAGTTGAGATTTCCTCACCACCTAGACTTCTGCTGTCTCCCATTCTAAACAGCACTTACCATTTGCTTCAGCTTCCATAGAGGACAGAGGTACTGGTTAATGTCACACAGTTCTTCTGATCGGCCTAAGGAGTCAGGCACTCTAGCATGGCTGTTACCTGTGGTCCTTGTTGACCTCAGGTCACATTCTTCATGGGAAATATGTAAAACTCGAGAAGCCTTCTCCTGTCTCCTCCATTTTACCTTCCTCAGCATCAGCCTTGAATGTCTTGGTCAACCCTCGCAGTTACACTTATCTCCTCCTTCTAGTCAGAGTTCTTGCATCTCTCCACTTTGATTCCTTAAAACCACTGTGAAATGCCAATTCTTTTCTTGTTCTCTCCTATTCTAGATAGATATGGTTCCCTCTTCTCTGTAAAATCAACTTTACCTTCAATGCTCTTGATTTTAGCTCTTCCGACTCCTTTTAGAACTTTAACCATTACTCATCTTTTGCTATATTTAATGTATCTCTTGAAAATTCCCTTTCTACTTACTGTTGGGAAACAGCTCTCCGTTGGTTTAGTGGTTCTGCCTACCTCTTGGCACAGGCATGACGGCTCTTGTTCTGGGCTAATTTCAAAGATGTTTGAATAGCAGGTATCATTGAAAGATAGATGATCTCCTTCAGAACAAAGTAATTTCCTGTACTTTCCATTACAAAATGCTGTGATTTCTGCAATGAAGGTTTCTCTTCTGTCAATGCAGGTGTCATCTGATCTTCTTCATGTTGCCTTGTGGGAACTAGGACCCGGGGACCAGCAGGAGAAAACACCAAGAGTCTGGCTACTACTATTGCTGTATTTAAGTTCTTTTTTCCTTCTTTTTTGGTGAGCTTATGTTTTCTGCCAGCACCTGTGTAGCTGCAGCATGATCACTAAATCTCTGACCATTTATAGTTCTTGATGAAAACCACACAAGTTCCTTCATTAAAATAATCTTTACTTAATTCGCTTAATGTTATATGTTTAATTCTCTTTTCTTTTGCATCCACTGTTCAATTTCACAAAAGTGATGTCCACATTGTTTTCCAGAATTATTTTACCACGTACTCATTCCTGCCTTGAATTCAACTTCTGCTTTCAACTCTATTAAAACTGCTTTTTGAGTGGTATTAGTGGCTTTCTAATTCCCATGATCTTGATCCTACTGTATCCTATTCACATGCCTTAATAACTACTTATTTTCTTCATAACCAGTTTCAAACTATTTAAACTGACATCCCAGGACATCATCCTTTTTAACTTGTAAGTTTTTCTGTCATGTCTGCCTTCTTCCAGACAATGTGGAATACAGCTCCTCTTCCTACACTATACCTTGTACACTCCTATGAGGACATGTTTCCACATTAGTTCTTCTGATTGGAATTGTGTCTTCCCCGTCTCCCTTAATTCCTTAAATATCAGCCAAATAAGGCTTGTCTTTGGGGGTTTTCTCCATCCCTTTTCTTAACTCTTAGAGTTTTACTGGAAGATACTTTTAAAATGTGATTTTTAAAAGGCTGACAATTATATTCTAAAACAATAATTTGTAATATAATCTGATTGCTTAAAAGACAGTTTGTAGATGTTTTAGTTAGCACATAGGGTATTTCTATTACCACCCATTTTTTTCTCAGACAAATCAGAGACTAGTTATTTGCCATTATGATATATTTTTTAATGTGTTGTAGAAGTCTTTCAAACAATTGGGACCAATAATTGGTTGGATAACTGGAGGAAGCATGGAAATTAATATGAACATATTTACTGTATTTTATTTTAATTAAAATATAATACAAGTACATTCATTTGTTAATAACCTTTTGATATAGATAAAGCCTCTTAAATATACATGTCTGACTGCTAATTGGTATTCTGAGTCTCTGTTTAATTATATCACATCCATAAAATATAATCTTTAATTTCCTGTTTGGCTTCCCTGAAAGTGGCTTAAAAACTTGTGAGCAATATAAGTATAATTTCCTCTTTGAGTTTTACATTATTTTTTCTTAATCTCTGATAGCCCACATTTGTTTGGTGGTAATCTTTTTACAAAATTTGATTTTTATCATGTTGCTTTTTGCTAAGGCATCGGGTTAGTTTTAGTAGAAACAACTCTTTGTCTTTGAACATACATATTTCACTAATGGATGTAATAACTAAATGACATAGTTATGGCACAAGTATAAACGAGGTTAAACTGGATTGGAAGCAAACACAGCTGACCCTTTTAAGTACATAGCTTTCACTGTTGGGGTATGAGCACAAGGCCATAGTGGAGCAGCCCAGGGCTGAGCATTTAGCTTGCCCTGTGCCTCAGTTTGCATATCTACTGGCAAGAAAACAAATACTTCCCACTCTGATAAGCTGCTAAAATAGGTTCACAGTGCTTCTGTTGTACTTAATATGAATTCCTAATTAATGGCATTGATTTACAAGGAGAAGGATCAACAAACATCACTGAAAATGAAGCATAAGTGGCTGAAGACTTGAGCTAGATTTTGGTAATCCTGAGACTTTATATGAAGTCACAGATATCTCACTCTCTGGCTCATTCTGCATGAAGGTAGATGGTCAGGCCCTGTATTTCACAATGGCATTCAAATTTCCATTGCTTCCCTTCGTCCATGGCTGCAAAGTGCCCCAGAAACAAAAGATGTCATCTGACTGAGGTTAAAGCGGGCCTCCAAGGCACAAGCCCGGCAAGCGGGTGGTGATGATCAGATGAGGTGTGGCCCAGGAGGAGGCAGGGCATCCATTTGTGCCAGGGATCAGATGCTGCCCCAGTGGAAAGGAGAACTGCAGGTATCCCACAAAGGATGTGAAAGAGTCTGCAGATATTAAAATGCCAAGTTTCTGTGCGCCAGGATTTAGGAGAATAAGTGAAGCAGGGTACAAGTTAATTCTGGAATGGCTGGGATGGGTAGTGAGTGATAGTCTGACAAGCAGTTCTTACATGGACAAGCAGTCAGTTGGCCTGATCTACATAGTGTCTGATGTTGCAGGAGTTGGTGCCAGTATAGGTTTTGGGTGGCTCTCTTCAGCTTTCCTTGGATTGGTACACTTGAGCTGGACCTGTAGGTGAATGGGCATATTTCCACATAAACTTGTGTTTTGGGTTAGCTTCTGAACAGGAAGGTCGAGATCTCTTTTCCTGTCTTCCTTCTCTCTTTTCTTTTTTAGCCGTATCTATGAAGACATCTTTCAGCTCTAAGAATTTCAGCGGTTACAGCAACATGTGTGGGAGTGTGTCATTCGAAGGCAAGGAGACTAGGATGAAGTGGGTTGTATCACATGAAAAGCGAAAGAAATAGTGAAAAGCAGAAGGCAAACTATCTTGAAGAATACTGGATATTCTCAGATGACAAGCAGTAACCTTTTTATTGATCAGTTGTAAAACAAATACTTTTTTAGAAATATCATTTTTTCCCATCTCTATTCTCTTTTTTGTAACTTTTTGTTCTCACAAAGAATAAGAATTACAGGTACGCTGTCTCACGTTCTGCCTCTCAATATTCATGGAAGTAGGTACACCTCAATCAGTGGCAGTTCCAACCCGTTGTTTAATATAATATGACTTGATCTAAGTTAATTTGTTCCTGCAATTTTCATGTTTGCCATCCATATACTAGCAAAAAATGAGATCTTTCTTTTGAAATTGTGGTGAGGATTCATGAGAAAATATTTTTTAAAAATTCTCTGAGATTTATGAAGAGCTGTTGCAAAAACTGATTTCCCCTCATTATTATTCCATATATTTTACACAGACGCTGTCTTATCATTGCACCAAAGAACAACTTTCTGACAATAGTAAGGACTCTCCAATCATTCTGAAGATTTTAATGGGTACAGACTTTCTACTATTACTGATAAGCTACTAGTTTGTGACTAGGGTACTTCCTAAAATGATGTGAGAGTTGGACAATTACTGAGTTCAGATTAATGTACCTATGCCACGAGACACTTCATATCCATGGTGTTGTAAGACAGTGCCTTCAGTTAGGATAATTCAGATCTCCAACATCCTTAAATTTGGGGAAGAGTTTTGGGCAGTATTATCTAAAATGAATTATGAACTCAATTCTTCATTTCACTTTTCCTCAGCCAGAATGTTGTTTTTAGGAGCTGATATTCAGGCTCTTCCCTTCACAGATCCATGGGAAGGCAAAATGAAATTCCAAGGAATCACGGGAGGACTCTTGCCTGAAGGGGCCTCCAAGTTAGGGAGCAACAGAGAGAGGCTAATGTCAGTGGAAGGAAATGAATGACTGCAGGTTTAGCACCCACACATTTGTGTTTTGTAAGATTTTATTATAGTTGTTGGAATAAGGCAGAACAAGAGATGCAAGGGAGTACTTTGAGTTATCAAACACAGTTTGCTTTTCTTTGGGGCCCAGAAGGCAAAAGTCATCAGCTTTATTACTAGTGTATATTATTCTTTGGGGCTTTTAGGTAAGTAGTACCAGGGACTTTCTAGGGTTAAAGTATTAAAGAATGACCAGATTACAGCATTCTCATTCTTAGAAAGGTTGGAAAATGAATGATCTTAGCTTGGCTTGAAAACTATAGGATAGAATATATTTTTAGCATAATAAATCTTTTCAATTTGTCCAAAAAATAGACCCACAGAAAGAGCAAACAGATGGAAGCCCATGTGCTGTTTTGTAACATGTCCAGGCTTTTAAACTGGATAAACACTGAAACCCTGCAGCCGCAAAACTGTCCTTTGTCAAACAAAATCCTATGAGATTATGGGAGTACTGTAATCAAATACACACACTAAAAAATCCAGAAACCCTTGCCAACTTTTCTGCTGAGGCCATATGACAAGTTGCCCCCATGCATGGACATTAACCTATTTCTTTTTGATGAAAATATGAATAAGCACTTCTAGAATGGTCATCACCACAACAACTCAAGCACTCAATATATTAGACCAAATAGAAAATCATCCTAAAATGCTGTAAAAACTAAGTTATTTTCCCACATACACCCATCACTTATCTAATGAGACTCTACGATAACTTGAGGCTATGAATACAATTTGACTCTATTTTTTCAATAAATAATACTAAATCCGAGACCTCATGAGAGAATTGGTGAGTCTGTACTTTTAAAATCTTACCCTACCCTCCTGTATTTCATATTATTCCTATGTCACCTCTTTTCTTTTCCTATGTGGTTGCAATTGAAGATACTGGTTAAAGAAAGAACATTAGTTGGATTTGCAGGCACCCAGTGGAAAGTGAGCTCGCACAGGGTGGGGATGAAGCCTTCCTAATGTTCATGTCTCCAGCTGTGGCCGGTGACCTCTCTACTCAGCAAGCTCACAGGTACCAATATGTGCTTAAGTTAATAGTGAATGAGTGAATAAGAGTTGAGGGCATGATTGCTTTAAAACTCTTGGTGCTGATATAGCAGTTAAAGCATTTTTTATCATTTGTTCTTTATTCAGTCATTTCTTTTAAAGTCAAGGCTAAATAAATGTTTTGTTTAGATTTATTTTTGCCATATCAAAGTACATGAATTTAAAAGATCTTAACGTTGTATTTTAAAAAGTAGATTTGGACCGTGACCTTATGGTGGTTATAGTCCTAGCACCAGGAGGTTGAGGTGAATGGAGTGTTTGAGCCTATCAGTTTGAGATCAGTCTGG
The DNA here is from genome assembly GCA_004027205.1 of Ctenodactylus gundi. Classification (NCBI taxonomy): domain Eukaryota; kingdom Metazoa; phylum Chordata; class Mammalia; order Rodentia; family Ctenodactylidae; genus Ctenodactylus; species Ctenodactylus gundi. The sequence continues at coordinate 117,683 of PVKB01003863.1, read as the reverse complement.
GCAATACAGGAAGACTTCATTTCAAAATAAACAAGTAAATAAAATACTTTATCTCTTTGCTTAAGGATACAACCATAAATACCTGTTTGAAGTGGAAAAATATGCCAGTTATTACTGTGATGATAATTTACTCACTTAGCCACCATAAACATTGAAAGGTTGGTAGATGTAGGGGCTTCAGGGATAAACAGGTCTTGTCTCTTCCTTTGGGAGCCTCAGAGGGACTGGAGAGAAGGCTAGGACCAACCCACACACAGGCCTCCATGTGGTGGTGATGGGGGTATCCTGAGTACTGTGAAAAGTTGTAAGTGCAAGAAGCTGGAAGCCTTCCTAGAGGCCTGAAAGATCGGGTCACTGTCTGCTAAGGGCAAAGGAATGGCCAGAGGAGAAAGCCCGGCCTGTCTTGAAAGGAGATATGGAGTGGGGCGTTGTGGAGGGGAGGACGTATTTACATCTGGGACAGAAGTGGGGCTGAGATGAAGGGGAAGACATAATAGGAGACATAGCCAGAGCAGAGGAGAGTAGAGTGATAGTCAGGGCGACCTGCAGGAGAAAAGACCAAGGACACTGCAGAGTCTGGAAGGTTCACTTTCTGCATTAGTGAGGAAGTCATGATAACACAGGGACAGAGGTGTCTGTGGACTGGGAAGGTAAACAGTCCAAGGAACATCTAGATAAAAGGACCACGAATTCTCTGGAAAAGAAAAAGAGGCCTGAAATGTGTGATGTTATTAGGTTGGCTCACACAACTATACATTTAACAGACTGTAGAGAAAAAAATCTTGATGCCAAACTACCTTCCCTAGCTGCAACTAAGCTACTTCTCCCCTTTCCCCTGCCCTCCCGAGCATCTGGCATGTGCTCAGAGAAGAAAAACTAATTTTACTAATAGCCAGCTTTCCCCACTCTCAATCATCATAAGAAGGTCAAGCTCTTCCTGCTAAATCAGGTGTATGTCCTAAGCCAAACAGAAGTTAATTCTTGGATTATCTGTTGTTACAGATATTTAAGCCAAGATCCTCTTCAAAACAGTGGCCAGCCAAAAAGAGACCATAATAACAGAGAAAGGTTTATCGTTGTCTGATCCTTTCCCTTTGGCATTTGAGAATTAAGTAGCACAGAATTGAGTAGGTAATACTGTAGGTAATACTGCTTACATTCTACGATGAATGGCACAGAAATTGTGTGCAACATACGCAGAAGTTATGCCTGAGAGTGCTTTGGGTTTTCATTCTTAGTCTTTGAAAATCCTGACTAGTTGTGTAAGGAACTTAGTGTCTTTAAAAAAATGGATTTTCTCCTTTAATATCATTTTATAATAGAGAAGATACTTTAAAGAGTCAATTACTTCACCCCACATCCGTTTTTATTTTATTTTGGAAGTAAATCTTTAAAGACAGAGATTTATCATCCTTGGTAACCTAGATACACATTCTCGGGAAATATCTAAATTCATCTCTCATGCTGCGATGTAAACCTATTTTTTTTCTTTTTCCTCAGTGAAGGAAGGGAACAGCTGTCCACAAGCCTCGTCATATGCTTGCAAACTATTCCTGTCACACCTCAGCCTTCTCTTCCTTGAGCTGGATACACCTCTTTCCTTTCCTTGTTGTTCACAGGTATCAAACATTTTGCTATCAATTCACTTGTTAGAAAGAAAGTCCAACACATAGACCTGCTCCTCTAGTAGAATTTGTGTTCTATGGTATCTATTTAGGGAGAGTTGATAAGTTTGATGTTGCTATTTCTCGTATTCCCATCATACTGAGGTTAGATTATTCTTACCTCAGCTCCAATTGAGATGATCCTATCATAGGAAATGAATACCAAAGTAGGTGGAAGCCAAATTTGCCAGTGAGATACATGGTCAAGACTTTGGAAAGGGACTAATACCTTATACCATATACTGAAATGAACTCAAGTGGATTGCTTGAGACCATCAGTTTGAGACCAGCCTGGGCCATACAGTGAGTCTTCGTCTCAAAACAAATAAATAAGATAAATAATTCATATGAGAGTTAAAACTATAAAATTCTTAGAGAAAAATAAGAAAAAGCTTTTGTGATGCTAGATTTGGAAATGATTTTTTGAATATGACATCACAATTACAGGTAACAAAATAAAAAGAAGTGAAACTATATCAAAATTAAAAACTTATGTATGTCAAAGAACACTATCAAAAGAGAAAAGATAACACAAAAAAGGGATGAAATATGTGTGAATTGTAAGTCTGATAAAGAATTGAGATTCATGGTAAAAGCAAACACACAATGCAATTAAAATGAACAAAATATTTGGATACACATTTTAAAAAGACATACAAGTGGTCAATCATAAACAAAAAGTTGTTTGACATCACCAGTCATCAGAGAAATGCAAATTAAGACCAAAACATGCTACTACTTTATGTCCATTGGAATGGCTACTACCACAAAGCCATAAAATGGCAAATGTGTGTTAGGAAGGATGTTAGTGGAAATAAAAAATGACACAAAGACTATGGAAATTGCTATGACAGCTCTTCAGTGATTAAACATGGACTTCATATGATAGAGTAATTTTGCTGCTGAATATGTACCCCCAAAAATCAATGGCAGAGACTAAAAGGGACACATATGCACTTAAGGTTCATAGCATCATTCAGACAGCCAGAGGGTGTAAGTGACCCCCCACTGTTCACAGCTGAGTGAATGAATAGACAAAACCTGATGTGCACATGTACTGGAATATTACTCAAAATTAAAAAGGGAGAAAGTTTGACACATACTTCAACATGAGTGAACTTTGAGGGTATTATACTTGGTGAAATAAGCCAGCACAAAAAGGCAGTGTATAATTCCATCGGTATGAGGTGTCTGGAGTAGTCAAAATTCTAGAGATGGAAAGTAGAATGAGGGTTTCCAGAAGTTGGTGGGTGTAAATAGTTTATTGGGTTCAGAATTTCACTTTGGGAAGACGATAAAGTTCTGGGATGGACAGTGATGATAACTGCACAACTAAATGAATATACTTAATGCCACAAGACTGTACATTTAACAAAGCGAAAAATGGTAAATTTTATGTTATACATATTTTACTACAATGAAGTGAATAAAGAGCCAAGTGTAGCGCAGAAGGTCTTGCGAGAGGCTCTCTAGAGAAAGACTTTGCAAGGGGATCCAAAGCATTTTCCCTTCTCCTGGTTCTGGTGCTACAGAGCTGGTGTGAATGGTGGTGGAGGACAACAGAGAGGAGATACGCAGTGAGCTTTGGCTCTGCAGCGGGGATCCCGCACAGGAGGGTTTCTATAGAGCATACTCATGTTGGTTTTCTGATCACAAAAACGTTGCTTTGAGATGGGTCTGTACTGATGGAGTTTTAGGGGACAAGGAACCTGTGTGTGCTTTTGGGCCAGGCAGGAAAAAGCTATTGTCAGATATTTGTAGATCTCATACACGAGGCTTGTCAGAAACAGTCTGAGGCACACCCTGGATATAGGGTGGATGACAGAAGCCTGGGAAGTGACTACCTGGCTACTGGCAGAGGGCCCGGAACTGAGGGGTAGAACCTAGGGGGAACACCTGGCATGAGAGTCAGCTTTTTAGGCATCTGCTAGGCCAAAGCAGCTGAGCCAGGTTCCAGGGGTCCTAGTTCAAGTTAGAACCCTATCATTCCCTTGCTTCTCCTTGAGAAAAACACAGGCAAGGGGAGGGGCAGAGGGAACCCAAAGGGAGCCAAGCTGAGAGTAGAGGCTTGGTACCATGTTCCAGCTTTTGACCTTATACTACCCATCCCGATGTCTTAATTAAGGACATCTTTTATACACTGATTGTCTATCTATGAGTGAGCAGAAAAATTATCAGCTTGTGAGGAAGAAGAAATTGCTTAGGCCATCTACAGTTCAAAAAGGTGGGAGAGATCAAGACACAGTACGCGTTTTGGATCACTGGTCACCTGCAATGCTTGTGGAGTCCTGGGTCCTGAAGGAGTTGCTGTGTGCTTTCATAGAACACTCTTGTAAGCAAAGACAGGCCTTCTGCCTTGATGGGATATTTGGGTTTTGGTCTGATCACAGATTCTCCACTTACAGTTCTCTGTGCCACTACTTATTTAACCTCTTGAGCCTCAGTTTCTTTATTTGTAAAATGGAGCTAATTATACTACCTGCCACCTTAGGTTGGTAGGATTCGTAGGGTTACTTGAGACAATGAAAGTAAATGCTTAATAAACTTGAGTTGTAATTATTACTATGGGTAGAAAAAGTACAGGTGTTTTCCTCATGAGAATTTCCTTTCCAACAAAGAGCACCATGAGTCTTCTCAAGTGACAAGGAACTTGGAATCAGTGTATTACAGGTATCAAAGTCCCAACTCTATTTAATTCATATCAAGATTAACGGAGGGTTTGCCCTGGGCAATGCCTTCGGCTGGACCTTCTTGGGAGACAGTGTCTATGCAGAGACTGCAGAAGCCGAGAACTGCTTCCTGGGGCTGGGTTTGCTTCATAAAGCCTTTACCATGGCAACAGGGAAGTGCTTGCAAAGCCCTGCAGCTGACACTGTGAAAAATATCACCTGTTCTCCAGGTACTTGAAATTGCACAGCGTGACTTGTGGTGGCTTTCTTTTTTTGGTTATCTTCTGGGTCATAAATGCTGAGCAAACGGTAAGGTATTAAAGAGGCTCCTGAGCTACAGAGGTAAAAACACATTCAAGGAAGCAGAGTCGAAGGACGTGAGCGAGTGCTCATTAATCCAACAAGTATTCTTGATTTTTGGGAACAAGGGAAGGCTGAATGCTAGGAAAAGGGCGGTCCGTGCCAGCAATAGGTGCCTTACTCTTGGAAGGGTGACAGGGCCGGGATTGGGGGAGGGCCACAGTGGAGACAGACAGTGTAAACACATATAAGCAAGCCAGAAATTAATTATCCCAAAGTGTCAACAGTCAAGAAGGACAAAATTTGGGTGGTCAAGAAGATGAGGTTTTGGCACTTAGACTGAGATATGAATGACAGGAAAGATCTGGGCCTTCGGAAGTCACAGCAAAGAAGATCCTAGCTACACAGACGACCAAGAGATTAGACAAGTAGGAAGATGTCTGGATCTGGAGGATCCTATCCTAAATTTAGACCTTTTTTATTCTAAAATTAGTGGGAAAATCATTTCAGAGTTTTAAAGAGGGGTGTGATATAATGTGATTTATAGTCATTTTTAAAAAAAGGTAATTGTGGGGCTGGAGGAATGGCTCAGTGGTTAAAGCACTTGCCCAACAAGCGCTAAGTCAAGCCCTAAGTACCTGAGTTCGATTCCCCAGCACCACATAAGCTGGGCGTGGTGGCGCATGCCTATAATCCCAGCACTTGAGAGGCTGAGTCAGGAGGACTGCTGTAAGTCCAAGGCCAACCTGGGCTACCGAATGAGACGCTGTCTCAAAAAAAAAAAAAAAAGGTAATTGTGTCAGTAGCCAAGGGAGATTGGGCAGAAGGTGAGGGCCAAGCAGAAGAGACTGGAGTGTCTGACGCTTGAACAAAAGCAGCAGAGGTGGAGGGAAGGGAGGCAGGAGACACCTGTGCTGAGTCTTTCCAAGCAAGGTGAGAACACTTTTCCCAGCACTCAGGTATGTGCCCTGCAGCGCATCATTCCTGGGCACTGCCTCAAACTTCCTCGTCATCTGTGTCTTGTCTTTGCAAATAGGTTGTCCTGTAACTTAGCACAGATACACCAAGCCCTGGCCATTTGTGTGCCACTGGCCTTCCTTGCCAGACTGGAAAAGGCATAAGGCAAATATGCATTTTACCTTCAAACAATACGGAATCCAGCCAATGCAGCAAAGACAAGGACATTGGTTAGTCTGAACGAGAGGGCAGCAACCCCAGGCACACACAGGTAATTCCTGAAGAAAGGCTCTTTAAAATGACCCGAGACATCACCAGCGGGCTTCAAACAGGACAGTGACATAATCAGATTAGCAAGTGGCTCAGAGGGAGGTGGGAAACAGCATAGATTTAAGAGACCCGTCAACATGTCGGCACAGCAGCACCGGACGGGATGCTGGAGGTGGTACTGAGGATGAAGATGGAGATCTGGGGCCTAGTATAAGAAACACTCAGAAGATAAAAACCGTTGAAGTTGGCGATTGACTACCAGATGTGCTGGGTGGACCACGAAGAAGAGGAGGGAAGGAACACTTTGAGGACATCTGTCCTTTCTTTCCTCGAACCCTTCTTCCTCCATCTGTCCCTCTCTCTCTTCTTTTTCCTTCCCTTCTCTTTTCTGTGCTTCCTTTCTTCTTTCCTTCCTTTCTTCCTTTTTTTTTTTTTTGGAAAGATTCAAACTAGACATTCCCTGGGCTTTTTAGCAGGAGAATCTCAAAAGAAAGAGATCAGGTTGAGGTGAAACATGGAAAACCAAAGATCTTAAGGGAAATCGGATGATTCTTCCTGAGCAAATTGGAGTAAGTGAAAAGAAAGGTTATTTTTAATTTATTTTCTTATAATTATTACTTTTATTCATCTATGTTTGCAATACGTGAGTTTAAAACAAAATTACTGGTGATGAAAAATGGTCTGCAATCTAGTATTAGCCTAAATCTGGATTAAATATGTGTTTATGAGAACAATTACCATGAAGTATATAAAGAAGTATATAACTTTATGATAAATGGGGAGAATAAACAATATTGTGGCTCAGAAGAGATGAATGGGGGATGAAACAAGAACTCTGCAGGGAGACAGAGGATCCGTATTTGGAGAAATGAAAGGCAGTCAGGAGACGTTCTAGTTAAAGTGTACAGACCACCTGGAAGGTGATGGGGAAGGATCTTGTAGGAGATGATGAAGTCAAAAGTATTAGTATCGATAGAGCAGGGGTATCCCAGGCTGAGTTTGACTTTATTTGGTAGGAGTAAATAGGAGACTATCAAAAATATGAATAAGGGAATAAGTAGAATAGGGAGTAACAAGAAGTCCCTAAGACGGCGGCTTGGGAGGATGAGACCGGCGTCAGACACCATTGATGGGGGTGTGAACAATGATAACAATGACAATCATGGTGACAATAATCAAAAGCACAGGCCATATTTCCTACTGCCCAGCCTGTGTGAACTATCACTCTAAATGCTTCAGAGCCGGCCTCTGGATCTATAGGTTCTACATCTAGAGAGTCAATCAACTAAAGACTGAAAATATTTGAAAAAGTTCTAGAATTTCCCAGAACTTAAAACTTGAATGTGCCATGCCAGGAACTAAATCAAATCCACAGGTATGACGTGACTTCCTCCCTGTCGTACCCTCCTGCCATCTTCTAGGTCCTCATCCTTCCCCAGTGCTCAGTGCACCTGGGTCTCCTTCATATCCCTTCTTGACAGCTATGCCAATACTGACTGCATCTCTACTGGGCATTACAGACATTTTTCTCTTGTTATTATTCCCTAAACACAGCATAACAAACATTCACATAGCATTACATTGGATTAGGTATTATAAATAATCCAGAGATGATTTTAAGTATAGTGGAGGACGCACATAGCTTATATGCTACTAGGGTAAAGTAGTAGAGTACTTTACATAAGGGTCTTGAGCAGTTGTGTCTTTGGTATCTGTAGGGCTTCTGGAACAAAGCTCTTGTGCATGCAGAGGAACAACTGTACATAGGTAAACTCACTGAATATTCTCAGTATCCTTAAGGGAATTATATTATTATTCCTATAATAATTATATTATTATTCATGTTGGTATTGCCCCACCCAGTAGAAACAATCAGGACCACACCTGTAATCCCACAAAGGTAGAATCACTCAATTTTCTGCAAAAGAGAAGAGCCCAGGTGTAAGAGATCCAGTAGAGCTTTGACAAGAGGGATTTTTGTAAGGCTTGCGTTTGGCTGAGTAATTCTCTGAAGAAGCTAAGGGAGTGGGGGGTCATCTTTGGAATGGTTGTTGTTGGTGAGGTGAGGTGAAATTAGCACAATGAGGATTAGCTCTGGGTTGTTGCTGAACTGATGGGGGAGTAGTTCAGTAGTTCAACACTCACATATCTCAGTCTTTTTTTTGAGTAGTGGAGGAACAGGCAAGGCTGGAGATGTCATGAATAAGTATTCAAGAGAAGGGGTAAGACATTCCGTGGTTATGGCAAAATCATTATAAAGTGTGATCAAATAATATGGTGAATATTTAAATTTAAAAATTTATCACAGCGAAAGACACATTACCATTAACCTTCCTTAAAATACTATCACTCGTTTCAAATACATATGTCTCATCCTTCGGCCACTTGCGACGCAGTTCTGAAAGTCATCCTTTTTGTCTTTATTTGCTGTCATGGCTGCCTCGATGCTCTAAATTAACTCAAAACATTTAATTTTCATGGGTACTTTGACTTTGGGTAAGAGCTAGGTCTTGCACTGCACCAGATCTGGTGCATAAGGTGGGTGAGGATGCAGGGCAATGGTTTGACAGGCTTGTTTCCCACTGAATGGCACTTGGCAGCAGCAGACACTGTCATTTTGATCACAGTCTCAAAAGATTTCCAGACCTGCTTCGGAAAGTGGCAAGAACGATCTGATGAATGTGTTCAAAGAGAGAGGGGGTATTTTGAGAGGGATTAGTGGTACTATGTCATTTGATGTAATAAATATTTTAATTTAAACACACACTACATTGTTTGATCAGCTCATGCGTGTCAGTTGGCTTTGTCTCTGAACTTATCTGCCTCCCCTCAATGCCTATTGTTGGCAGGAGGAGTTTCGTTTCTCAGGCTTGGACTTTAGTACTCGCCACTTGGCAAATGATGAATCGCAGGCACGAAGGGATGGCTTTACACACCTGGTAAACAGTATTCAAACCTGCAGCTGTCCATTTGGGAGGTTGGGAAAGTCTAAATTGAAGATGGAGCTCTGAAGGAAAGGACTGATGAGACTTGGTGATTAATGAACTGGGAGGAATAAGAGAGATGCCACTGAATACACTGTGTCTCGTATCTTGTAGGGGTACCAAGGAGAAGGGAATCAGGAGGGGCAGAAGAGGCAGAATTTTATTTTAGGCTACTGAAGGAATTCTACAGCTTGAATATTAGCATATCATTAATAAAGTAAAGCTAGACAGTTTCTAAAATATCATTATAACATATATTCATTCAATACCAATTAATTTTTAAGACTTACATCATTATTACCTGAAATATTTCTCATCTACCTGATACAGCACTGTTAGTTCATATTATTTAGTACTTAAAATAGCATCGTGTGAAGGAGGTATGATTGTACATTTTTGAGGTCTAGGAAGTGAAAATGGCACTCCCAAGGTCACAGAGCACCTGCCTGCTGGAGCTAGGATTGCATTGGTTTTATTTGCTTCCTATTAGGTAATTATTCCAAGTCATATTTTTTTTTTTGGTACAAAGATACTGGATTTGAGTACATCTTAGTAGGAATACTAGGCTTAAATTTAGGAAATTGTTTGAATGTTTAAAAAATCTTGATATTACCTAACAGGTCATATAATATATTTGTTATATAACAGAGTGGTGGACAATGATTTGTTCAAAACATTTTGTTGTTTTGGTAGGATAGTAAATTTTCCTTGTCTACAAATAAAATGTTTGCTTTATCTTCCCTTATTTTGAGTTAGAAATGGGCTAGCCATTTTAGGAATGGAATGCAAAGACATCGAACTATGGGACCATTGACTTTATTGAGTACACCTGTAGATGGCTATGACATTTGTTTACCCTGCCCCTGTCTTAGAGTTTCTATTTGATGACAGGCATTCATGAAGATATTTAGGAAATTTGTTTTTCCCTATAGGAATGAATCTAGGACCTCATGCATGCTACGCAAGCACTCTTTATCTTTGAGCCGCCTCCTACATTTCCACTCCCTCTTAATATTTATTATTTTTAATTTTAAAAATTTGAGACAGGGTCTCACTAAGTTGTTCAGACTGATCTCGAATTTGCATTCTTCCTGCCTTTGCCTCCCAAGGCGGAAGGGACCAGAGATGTACACCCTTGCTTATAAAATATTTTACTGATACAGAATTTATTATATTTACTTGTTTATTTTTTAAAGATAGATTTTACATTTTCACCAATTTAAAGTGTCTAAAGAACATCTCATTTTGAGAAATGGAAAGTGTTCTTCCAGGTGGATTGTAAGGCATTTTGGTTACCTTCCCGTTCCACAGTCATGGAGGAACCCCTTTTACATGGCAGCTAGAGTAGGTAGTGCCTTTAGTTTCTGAATTCAAGGCCCCGAATAAACTTGCTGAGAAGGAGAGCACAGGGCAAGAAGAGGGCAAGACTTTTTAAAGTACAACTTGCCACAGCCTTAACACAGTTTTGCCTTATGAATCACAATTCTCTCCTTCAGGAATATAAAGGCATTGAGAAGACGTCATAAACAGAAAGTCTTTGATTCATTCAAGATCCTTTAGTGTTTTCTCCAAGGACAATGCTATTCTTTCAGCTTGGAAAATTATTTTTTTTGTTGCAGGCTGTGTTCTTTTTCAGGATCCAACACACCAGGGCGTATGAAAGTTGGGCTTCAGAATTCTCTGACTTTGAACATTCGCAGAATTCATTGATCTCTGCAGCTCTGCATGAGGGTAGAAAAGCCTTTCACAGACACATAAAGACCTGGACATTCTCTGGGCCATCAAAGAACTGTTTCTACCCCTCAGCTTTGGAAATTCCACAGCCGGTGGCCTCAGGATGAGTCATAGTGTGGGAGAAAAAGCAGCAGAGGCTTCCATCACTGACCTGCTTTCTTTACATTGGGAAAAGGAATAAGCAATAGATTTCATTTCTTTTTTAGCAGCTTTTTTTTTTTTAAGATACTCTTAGAATCCCTTATGGAAGAATTCCACTAATAGGAGGTGTTTTTAGTTTTAGGGTAAACTTGGTAGGGTATATCTTAAGAAAAAAGTTCATGACTTTTATAATGAAAATATGAAATGTTCAGCAGATCTATATGGTCTGATTCTACTGTTTCAGAGACAGAATGCCATTTAATTCATCTGCTACTGGGCTACTTGAGAAATCGCTGTATTTTGTTCATATTTTGGGCTAAGTGCTTCAAAACCTTGACAATATGTTTAGTCTGCATAAATCAGGCAAAACATATTTTGTTTTGTTCAGCGTGCTCTGAACTTTCACAGTTATTTCATTATCTGTTCAGATGGTCCCTCAAGCCTTGCTTCAACTGAAAGGGAAATTGTAAATGTTGTTAAAATAAAGCCCGCCTGGTGCACTGGCAGCTGTGCAGTTTGTGAAGGACCCGGGTTCAGGGATCCAGTTCAATCCAACCAGCTTATCATCACCACCTTCAGGGTGATGAGCATTATTCCTCACTGCATTCTGCAGAAATCTGTTTAATCTTCATTGCTTAAGGAATTCTATTTTCACTTCTAGTAGAATTCATGTTACCACAGCTTTCCTTCACGGTTTTGAGCATTGCTAAGTTCAAGTTTTTTCCTCCTTATCTGTCCTATTTACAGTGGTGTAATTTTGAGTCACTTCATTATAAAAATCTTACTTTGTGTTGTTTTCTTTCATTACCATCTTTTGCAAATTGTTTAACTATTTAAATACTTTTATTATGCCATTGTTTCTCGATACCTTTAACTAGTTTTCACACATTTTTCATTCTAAAGTTTCAATTTGGGTGTTTATTCACTGGATCTCAGGGGATTCTTCAAGCTTTCTCCTGGCCTTCCTAGAGACCTTCTTGACTCATTGTCTCGTGCCTTGTGGAATCCGTCACACTGAATTTTCTTCTTGATAAGAAATTTGGTATAATGAGCCTTGATCCCAACTTTTGCTCTTTGTTTATGAAAGGAAGATCTGAGGACTAGTCAATAGAAGGCAAAGAAAAGTGCTAACCTCGAGCCAGTCCCTATTGACTCTGTCATTTATTCATGTACGGTACAAATATTTATTGAATGGTTCAGGGGGCAACAGAGAACGATGATAGTCAACGGCCTCTGCTTTCTCTGAGTACAAAAAATGTCAGCTGTGACATTGACAAGTGCTACCAGAGGAGAAAGTACATGTTATGATGTCATATTTAAAATAAATTTTTATTTATTATTAGGAAGGGATAGAACAAGATCCATGATTTTTAGCACATATGTCTGAATAAATTCTGGGTTGTTTGCACTAAAAAGCTAAAATATTCATGACATGTTTATATCTTCTCAAACTAGATAGGTTCCCAGAAACCATTTGGGAATGGTCCTGTCCTGGCCTTTTTAGTTACTTTTTCTTTTTTCCTTAGTATGGAAGGAGGATGTGCTTGGCATTTGTTTGGATGAGTAGAACTGTAACTTTTATGATATTTTATTGAAGAAATCGTGAATCCTGGTGAAGACATCCTATAATTTAAGTGCATATTTTGCAACTGTCTTTTGTGACTTTAAACTCAGTAGTTCACAAGGAATTATCCAACCTTAATACAAAAAGCTTCCTTTCTTTGCTTTGGTTTTCTTTACCATTTATGGGCCTTCTGACTGATTTCTTTAACTTTTCTAGTAATTGCTATCGACCAACACATTGTTTTTTGTGTAACCCACATGATATTCTTCAACTCATTATTTTATAATGTTTATGTGGAACAATTGTTATTCCACACACTTATAGATAACATTTAGCAGAACACTGGTGTGCCAAACAAAGTAGCAAAATTAGGATAGGGAAAGGATTTCAAATCTGAGCGAATCCTCTTGATGTTAGGACTTTGCTGACTATCAATCTACATTAAAATTGTCTTCATTAGGGTGAACAAAATCTTTGGCCACTTAACAGCTTTCCATTCCTCTCACTTTTAGTTTTTTGGAAACAAGTCTTTTCATCAAAATGAGCCAAAGGTTCACTGAGCACAGAAACTAACTTTTATTTGTGGCTTTTGCAAAAATAGCTACATGGATAAAGATGAGAGTTAACAAGTACCGATGAGAAGTGAGAGAAATGGAACTGCCATGTATTACCAGGGGAAAGTACTTGACAACATCCCACTTTAGAAATGGTTTGGTAGGTCCTAGAAAGTCTTAACAGGTGCCTGTCCAATTCCATGAACAATCCCACTCCTAGGTACACATCCTTCGGGAAGGACAACAAAAAGTCACGGGTGAGATGCTTTCAGTGGCAGAAGAATTTATAATAACTCAGAATCCATCTAAATCCTCGAATCTAACACTAGAATGAATAAATAAACTGTAGTATATTCATACTGTAGATATAAATATATATATATGTATATATAATACTATACAGCAATGAGAAGAGAATGATCACATTTGGAAATCACAGAAAGGAACAAACACATACCAACATGACTGTATTGTACAAACACAATATTGAACAAAAGAAAAACTACACTTAGATGACTTCATTTACATAAAGTTCAAAAATAGGAAAAACAAAGCCATGATTACAAAAATCAGGAAAGTACCATTTGGGGGTGTGGTTGAGGTGAATTACAATTCCATGAGTATGTTTCATTTGTAAAAATGAAATTTGTTATCAATTTCTTATTTTTGTACTTTTGCATAAGTGTGTAATTGTTGAATAAAAATTTATCATAAAAGAAAGACAAGGAGAGACTTGTAAATGGATAGCTAATTTAGCCACTATTTCATCGATTGCATCCTGGGTAGAACTAGGCAGATCAATTTGACAATATTCACCTCAACAGTCTTTTATTTCCTTTTTAGTACTTCCGCCTCAGTCTCACCTTCATAAATTTGGGGAACTCATAATCTGCATTGTTTCTTTTTCTGTATAAAAATCACCTTTAGAAGAAGCAGAAGCCCATATAAATCACTGTTTTATAAGTTGGAGTTTAACATCTTCAAAGGCAGCTGCATTTTAAGCCTTAGAATGTTTCTAATATAGAAAAGAAATCTTTCCTCTCTGACTGAAGGAACTTTGGCAAGGTTAGGGAATAGGGCTTCTGAAACTGCTCTAGGCTTTTGCTTGCCTTTTTCATGAAAAATGCCAATACTGGTTGAGCCCAGTCCATTTTTTTTCTATATGAACAGATTCTTGGTATTCCCATTAGCTTCTCCTGCTAATCTTACTGAAGAAACCCATGAGCTCATTATGTGATATATTATTGATGTGCATATCCCCTCCTTTAGACTATGAGATGCTTAAAGGTAGAGATATCTCTCATTCATCTCCATGTCTCCAGCCAGTTAGCATAGAGTTTGACAGAAAGTGGATGATCACTCAAGACTTTTGGGAATTTTGGCCTATCATTGTTGAGAAATAGCTCCCTCTCTAAGACATAGAAGAGTAAGGAAGTGTTCCAAAATTTAAAAACGGATGCCCACACAACAGTGACCAAAATTTGAAAAGCACTGCATAAAAAGCTATAGCACTGTAGAATTTTGACGTATCAACGTAAAAATTCTCTACAAAATAGTAGCTTGCAGAATATGGCAGCAGAAGAAAAATAATAAAATTTCAGATCTGAGTAAGTGTTATCTCAGAAATACAAAGATGGACTGGTACTAACTTAAATTTGCAGAAATTAGGAAAAATCATATCCATACAGCAGCCATCTCATTCAGTACCTATTTTAAAATAAAAACCCCAATTAAAGTAAGCATTGATAAATAATCCTTGAAATAATAAAAATATATGCCATCCATCCTTCCATATGCCATCCCTCCATTCTTTATCTATCCATCCACTCATCCATCCACCTGCCATCCATGTCAGCCCCAAAGTATCATCAAAATTATGGGGGGAACAAAGCAGTATTCATGTTGATGTTGCAGCTGACACACAGACACCCACTGTTAGCACTATTATTTAACAAAATTTGATAAAAAATCAGACGTATAAAAATTAGAAAGGAAGAGAACCTCTTAGTACTTTAGATAACAATATTTGCCTGGAAAAGAGAATGAAGCAAAAATGCATACAGCGAGGCAATTTAGTGTTACATAACATCAAATAATAGATGTCAATAATATTTGTATATACAATGCAAGTTAGAAGATGCGATGGAAAAAAGCCGTTATTGAGGATAATATTCCTGGAGACATGCAACCCTCCCCTAGCTGGTGCTGGGTAACTTGTTCCAGATACTTGAAATGTATTCCCTTGAGTAAAATGCCAACTGAGAGTTGGGGAAGAAGAAGAGTAGATAGCATCAATGTGATTTGCACAAGTCTCTTCTCATGAAAAAGATGAGACCCGTTGTTTCTCTTTACTTTTGTGTTCAAGCTCGACAATTGTGACAGACAACAAATTGGGTCATGATTTGTGTTATCCCAGCCAACACAGCTGGTGCCATTCTCTCTGACTGATGCTATCACACTTTAGATAATGTGTCCACTCAGCGGCTTGTGGCTTTTGGGTTGGGATGATAAAGGTACATTCCATGCTTTCTCTTTTCCAGATGCTAAAAGTACATGATGTTAAGTGCAAAAATATTGGGAAATAAGTTTGATTTTTAAAATGGAAGTCTTTCTAATCCATGAAGGAAATCATTGGGAGCAACTTTTGGATAATGAAGGATCTCCTTCAAAAACTTGGGAATAGGGGCTGAGGGGTGCAGCTCATGGGTTGAATGCTTGCCTGACATGTGCACGGCAAGGTGACAGTGGTTCAGTCTCCAGTACTGCAAGAATAAAACAGAACGGAAAGGAAAAATAACGCTGTGGGAATAATAATAGCTCTCTTGTAAAATTAACACATGATTGGTTCCACCCAAGGTCCATGTGCATCACTTTAAGGTCACAGGCAGTGCAAAGACAAGACTTGACCATACCTGAATAAAAGTACTTTGTGTCTAAATAAGAGAAGAAATTTATATATCATCAAAGTAGGGTTGGTCGACAAGGGCCACCTGAGCAAAGGAGCGTAGAGAGGTAAAGTCCTCAACACAGCACATGCTTTGGTTATCATTCCTCTTCTAACAAGACTCCTAGTATGCCAGGGACAGTCCAGTTTTGTGTCTCTTGCTATTTATAGAGCCTTTCATTCTCAAAATGAAATGGATGATAAACTGTATGAACATCCCACCCCAAACCTTCCTGCTTGCTCTGTTTCATCTGTTTTCTCATCTCTGCTCCCTTGTTACTGTGCTCCCGGTGCTACATTCCTTTCCATTACTTGGATGAGCTATTTTGATTGCTCATTAGCATCTTCTAAAGACATTTCTTCTCCCTCATGGCATCTCAGATACAAATAAGGCATAGACACCTAGACTCGAGACAAGAAGCAATTTCATTATACAGGCAAAAAAACAGTTTGGTAGGCGGCAAGGGAAGAGGGATACAAGACTAGTGGGGTTTTAGTGCTATGATCCCACTAAAAATACATAAATAAATATGAAGCAATTATTATTAGAGTAATGGGTAGCGAGATAGGATTGAATGCTAAAAGAAACAAATGAAACAAAAATGGAAACAATTCTAACACCTTTTAAAGTTTTCTTTTTAAAAAGGAGGATGTTGCTTGCTTTTGGCACTTGCATCTAAATTTTCTGATAGAAGGAATGATTTCATTGAGAGCAGTAAGTATTGATATCTTTGGGCTGGTAAGTGTTGGGATTTCTGGGGCTTCCTTAAGGATTCTTGGATATTGATGATCCCTGCCTGAGAAATGATAAAAACGATACAGAACATATTTGCAGGCAATATTAGCACTGTGAATTCATTTAAAAAGTATCTACCCAATAAAGTTGAAATAAGAAGTTTTATTTTATCACTGAGACCAACGTCTCTGAGCGAATCACTCCACTTCCTTTCAGCTCTCCAGGGTCATGACACCTTGCTGTATGTAGCTCTTGGGGAAGGATCTGCAGCAACCCCAAGTTCAACATGTCCTTTGTGGTTCACTTGAATTTAATTTTAATTTGTAAACTCTACATATACCATTAGTAGAAATGTGATTTATAGAACAAAAGCTAGCTAATTTCTATGTATTAGACAAATTTGTTAGACATCTGTTAAGATGTCCATCTTTTTGTTTTTATTTTTTCCCATTTTATTGATACATATAAGTTCAATACATAAAGTTTACGCTGATCTTGAGTATTTTGTGCACATACATATCATGGCAAGATTAAAAATCCTTCCCCTTCTCTTTCAACCCTCCCACTCTCTCCCCCTTCCCTCCAGATCCCATTGTTCCCCACAATAAGTTCTATGAAATCATTGTGATCTGGGTTTCTCATATCAGGAAAACCATTTGGTATTTCATCTTCTGCTTCTGAGTCACTTCATTAAGCCTGATGATCTCAAGTTGCATTCATTTACCTATAAAAGCCCCCAACCTATCTGTCTTTTGTGTATAAATATCACAATTTATGTATCCATTGGTCTGTTGATGGGTATTTTGGTGCCTTGGTCAAAAAAAAAAAAGACTATGATGTTTGGGCTTTCTCCACAATGATTGGTACACCATTATACCAACTGGACACTTCAGTGACCACACGAGTATAACTTAGCAGATTTAAAGGATACTTCATCGATTACTAAGATAACTTAATGGGCCATACAAATTGCATACACAACTGCTTTTTTTTTTATTTTTATTCAACGAATGTTGTGGCACTCAGTATTGCTTGGATACCATACTAGAAGGACGGGCCACATTTCTCATGATCCTATCTTCAAAGATCTTATACTCTAAAGTACAAAACAGATACAAAATTAAAAAGATTTCACCATTGTGATTATTTTAGCAGAATCCTCAACAAAGTTAATAATATGAAGACAATATGGTGCTATGAACTTAAATATATGTGATGCAGACTTAGGATCAGAAAAGTTTCTGTAGGACAGAGATAGGGAACTTTTTTTTTGTGCCAAGGGCCATTTTGATATTTATGACACCAACTTCAGGAATATAAAATTATCAAGTTAAAAATTAGCTTGCCATATTTTGTAAAACACCTAGTTAACTTACCACTAATGTGATGGCCCCAACTACTTTTCCTTGATGAGGCCTTGCCTGGCTGGACCAAATGATTTGTGAGCCATATATGACCCACAGGCTGGACAATCCCCAACATGGCCTTAGCACATGACCCTGAGCCTGGTGAAGAGGTGGCTTTGGGTGGATTGTGGCACCACGCCAATAGGTGAGATCCTTGTGTATTTTCCTACAAAACTATCTAATCCCTAATGTTATTAGAAAGTTTTCCCCACAGACACTCGGATCCTTAGAATTTGTCTTGCACTTCATAAGTAAGAAATATGGATTCTGGATCACATTTAATGTTAGTATGGGGTTTAGATTACAATAACTCTTTTCATTCAAGAAACTTATATTGGGTTGCCCACTACATGACAAGTAAGTTAAAAAAAAAAACCTGTGTCATAGAACAGATCATTCAGTAGTTCAGTTGTATGTTAATTTTTATCTAAGAACATTTTAAAACTTCAAAAATATTGAGATTATTTTTACACAGATTTAGATATATTTTTGATCAAAACATATATCCTGAAATTGCTTTGATGGTGTGTACTTTCTTTCTTTAAAATTTTTTTTTGAGACAGGGTATCACTCTGCAGCCCAGGCTGGCCTTGGACTCATACCTCTCAAGTGCTGGGATTACAGGCATGTGCCACCATGGTGTTGGGGAATTGAACTCGGGTACTTAGCTCTTGACTTAACACTTACTAGGCAAGCACTCTAACTGCTGAGCCTCCAGCCCTGAAATAGATGTTTTGAAATTCATTCTGTTACATGATACTGGAGCACATATTAAATGTAGACTATATTTTTAAATTACCTTTTCGTTGCTGTGAGAAAATACCTGATATTCACAAATTAGAGTGGAAGAGTTTGTTTTAGCTCACGGTTTCAGAAGGTCACAGTCCACTCGGGGCGGCTGGGAAAAAAGGAAGCACATGGCAGAGGCAGAGGCGGAGGCAAAGCTGCTCATGACATTGCAAGGAAGCCAAGTCCAGTCCAGGCCAGTTAAGTCAGGTCAAGAAGGAAAGCAGGAAGTGGCACATGTTCTTCTGGGCCCCATCCCAGTAACACACCCCTTCTGGGTCTAGCCTCAGTGTTCCACCCCTGCTAGGTCTAAATCCCCACCACAGGCCTGTAATATAATACACATACCTATAATCTAACCCACAAAACCATAATCCATGCCTCCAGACCAGGCCTCAATCTCCCAACAGCACATGGTTCCATAAACAATTTATAACATCCAAATACACGAGACTTTCGGGGGATATCCCAGATCCAAAGCACAATACTATGTTTTCAGGGCAGAACTGCTCCCCTGCTGCGTGAGATCTAGTAAGACCAAACGGAAGACTGCATTTGGCCAAACCAAGAAACCATACAACATGATTTCTGGCACACATAGAGCTCACATTGAAACTGTTAAGAATAAGAAAAATGATCACAACAGGAAGACGCTTTGGCAAAATTTTAGTCTTCTATTAGCACATATTATTTATATAGAAAAATGGATTTCACTTTGGTATATTTATACATGCGCGTAACATATTTTGGCTGTGTTATCACTCCCTTCCATTGCCTACCCTTTCTTACCACCCACCCCCCTCAGTCTTTTAAAAAATAACTTGCCTTCACTGAGTTTGCCCTTCTGTTCCTTCTCTGGTTTATCTCTTCCTAAGTTCCTTTACTACCTCAGTGGAGGATTTAGAAAAACTGCTCACTGTTTTTGGGGTATGCTCGTGTTGGCCCAGGTTTCTTTCTTTCATTTATTATCTCCCGGAGAAATACATGATCTAGGTGTAGACACAGATTTATTCTTGTCTCTCATTTGTGTGTCACAGAAGTGACTGCCTTTTCCCGGTCGAGATGCCATCTAGATGGTCTTTTCCAATTCATGCTGCTGCACAGTTTTCCCGAGACACTGTGAGTCAAACACAAATCTGTCTGAATAGTTCAAGGTTAGGCCTCACCTTTGTGATGCT
The DNA here is from genome assembly GCA_004027205.1 of Ctenodactylus gundi. NCBI lineage: Eukaryota > Metazoa > Chordata > Mammalia > Rodentia > Ctenodactylidae > Ctenodactylus > Ctenodactylus gundi. The sequence goes on along the minus strand of PVKB01003863.1, from coordinate 97,796 downwards.
CCGAGTGGAGTCCCAAGCAAAGTTAGTCTGGTAAGCACAAAGAAAGACAGGCATGAAGGAACAATGCTGCCCACAGAGCCAAACTGAGTGTCTCGAAGTGAATAGCACTTGCAGAAGCCATCAATAAGGCCTGCATTAACAGCACAGTAATGACTTATACCTGCAGGCTGGGCAAACTTACAAGGGCTTACTCACATAAGTGTACCTCATGTGGTTCTCACAGCAACTTTAGATCTCAGAAAACAGCTTGCTTGCATCGCCTTGTGCACAGTCTGTGGCTTACATACTTCATCTCAAGAGCTCTATGGGGAGCAGACATGTTTTGAGATGTAGGATATAACCTACACAGGCTGCGTGCTTTGAAGCCCTATCTCCGCAGCCTCAAAAAGCAGCCATAAACCTTCCACTGGATGTTTGTGTGTGCATATTTAGGTCTGGTTAAAAAATCTCAAATAACTTTTCTTCCATGGGATTTTTTTGCAATGAAATGTGCCCTCTCTAGGAAAATCTCCACCTTGCACTTTGCATCAGACTCCTCTTTTCCATTCTGATCATAATAAAATGAAGAGAGAAACAGGGAGAGGGAGAAGAGGAGAGGGAGGGAGTGAGGGGAGAGAGAGAGAGAGAGAGAGAGAGAGAGAGAGAGAGAGAGAGAGAGAGAGCGCACACTAGGACCATGCTCTTTGGACATGGTATTCTCTTTCATCACTCATTTATTTCATTTAATGCACTTTTGTAACAATCCGAAATTATTTTGTTGCTTTTTCTTGTTTTCTGTCTTATGCTCTGTGAAATAGGAACACATGCTCACCAATCATCACAGTGCAATAGTACTGTACCTGGTACAATTATGTATTATTAGGCATTCAATAAATAACTGGAAGAATTTTACTTACTCATATCTTTGATTAAAATATTCATTACTTTTGATTAGCTTGGAACATGGAATCAAGCAAAACCATATAGTTCCTACAGTCTATCTCTGCCATTGTGAAAACGGCATTAAAGCTGCAGAAATTGCAGTTGGCCCAACGTCATGACGAAGGCTACAGCCAGAACTCTACCTCACCTACATTCACTTCTCCTAAAATATCTTGACTGATAACAGAGAAGGGCAATATTTTATACAAATATTACTTTTACAAATTTTATGCTTATGGACAGAGAAGTATTTTGTGAAGTATGCAGCAAGTGAGCCTAAAGGAGCGTGAGGATGTTGGTAGAGTCCTGTCCCTCGAAAGGCAATTATGAGCGTTTACGTAGTTACATTACTTTATTCAAAGAACCAAACTGAAAAGGAGTTTAAGGTTGAGAAGAGCATGAATTACTCTAGTCAATGAGGGGTAAGTAGGGGTAAAAGGTCTAATTTAAAACATCACTGGGTCAATATACTGAGCTATCTCCATGTATCACTGTTTCCTAAAGCTTTTATCTGCAGCAGGAATATCCTTGTGAATATAGCTATATGTGAAGAGGAAGACTTGTATTCTGAGACAAAGTTCTTAAAGTCCATCTTCTGACTTCTTTAGGATATCCAATTCCTACTACATTGTACTTCCTCAGGAGTGGGCGGGGCAGAATTTTGAACAGCGACAACCACAACCATCTCTTTCTCATGGTTGTCAGACATGTGGGAGAATGTAGCTCTGATTAGAACCCAGCAAAGAGGGAAAGTTTACTTTTGCAGATGGGGGAGCAAAATCGGGGAAGGCATCTATCCCTTAATACATATTTAATCTCATTGAAGTTTATTTTATTTTTCCACTTTGCTCTTTTCAGGTAGCCACAGATCTTAATAAAAACAATGACGGCTACAATGATCTGGCTGCTACAACATGCAGAGCACTGCTCTCCATGTATATTAACCCATATGATTCTCAAAATATTCTGATGAGGTGACGATCCCATCCCACCAGGGAGTCACCTAGGCTGTAACTTTGGAGCTGGGCTTAGAGCCCAGAGATTCTGGCCCCTGTGCTTGGCAAAAGAGCCACTGTAATATCTTATCGTCAGCCTATTGCTCTGAATTTGGTAATTCCAAAGTAGCATTTTCTCTAGGGAGCAAAAAACTCACTCGTCTTTATGGAGCCTATGGTGTCCAGTATTTCCTTTTCAATATTCCAATTTGATCATATCTTTATTTACTCTTCCCATGCTTTTTCCTCAGCCCCAAGAAGCAGGGACAGTGTTTTCCATCTTGTTGTTCCCAATAGTTTATGCAGGATCTGACCAAAATAGGTAATAGGTGTTCAGAATGTACAGCGAGTGAGTGAATTTTCAGAGGTAATTGCTATTCTTTTCATTTTATTAATTACATGGCAAATCCTCAGAAGTCATTTTCAAATGTTATGCTTTAATTAGTAGTTAGTTTGGCTTAATCTTTGGGGAAGGGGTGGTGGAGAGACCAAGGAAGTATAATGGGAAGTATAATATTGAATAAAACTTTTGATTTAAAAAATCTTCAATGGGAGTGCCAATGCTAATCTTCATCAACAGAAGCTCTAATTTCTTTTAAGTGTTCTTCTTTTCTTGTTCCTAGGTGCTCAGTCTCCCTCATTGTGGTCCTACTTCCCAGTGAGCATTAGCAGTTCATATGTTCAGGTAACACCTGGTAACCCCAAACAGAATAGATTTTCTAGGCTCTCTTTTTCATTGCAGCAATGAGTAATAAGAATGATTTTGCAAAAACATTCAGTTTAACAAAACAAAAGGATGAAAGTAGATATACTTGCTCCTTTTAAACTATGTACCCTAGATAGACTACTGATCAACTTTCCTTCTTTCTTTCTTTCTTTCTTTCTTTCTTTCTTTCTTTCTTTCTCCTTCCTTCCTTCTTTCCTTCCTTCCTTCCTTCCGTCCTCCCTCCCTTCCTCCCTGCTTTTCTAGACTCTCTCCCTGTGTATACATCCTTGTTACACTTCTGTTAATAGAAATTTCATCATATCAGCTTCCTATTTAATTCCTCAGCCGCCTACCACTGCCTTGGAGAAAGGGTAATTCCCATGTAACCCACAAGTCCTCACAGAGACTCAACTTCCTTTCCAGGACTCCTCCTCATCACGCTCATTCACCTGGCCTCACTGTGGCTATAACCAGCCACTGTTTTTTCTGGACATGTCACTCTAATGTGCTTTGCAAAATGGCTTACTGCGTCCGCATACGTCCTTCTCTACCCAGAATGGAAATGTAAAGCTATTGCCCAAACTAGGCCTCCTCATCTCCTCCTTCTTGCTCTCTATGCATGTCCTGCTTCATTATCCCAAGAGCCAAAGACAGAGAGAAGTGTAGTTTGTGACTTCTCTTTCATTCCTGTACCATCTCTGCCTTTGCCACACATCCTTCAACTCCCAATACCCTAGGTATCATTTATATTTCTCTCATCTTTGTATTCATCTGTCCTTACAACAAAATGACCCTTAGGAGACTCAATTCTCATGTCGCTTTTAGCAGTTATTGAGAACTTGTACTCTCTCTTCCAGACATAAAAGACTCACAGAACTACAGGGAGAAGCAAGGTGAGGCACATGATCTTTCCTGGCCAGTCCTGTGTGCTTGGAGCTCCTTATGTCTCAGTTTTTATAGGTATGTGAAACTGGTACCATGCCTGGTTTATAAATGCAGTGTTGGTGGTACCACAAAGGACTACCTTGGGAACATAGCTCCTAATTACCTACAGTGACCGCCATGGCTTTTGGCACAAGGGAAGTTTAAGAAAATGTTGGTATGATGCTCTGGGCACTTCCCAAGACATGGGTATTTGAAGTAGATCTAGGGTCATAGCAGCCGCCAATACAGATAATGATGTGGAGGACAGACTTCTGGGTCCAAGACACACAGAGAGTGAGGAGTTGGCCAGCCCTTGGCAGCCTGGCGCAGGTGAGTAATATCTCCCCCGACCTCCCTAGAGGGGATGCTGGTATTCTGTGCTAACCTTGCTTGATATACATTCTCTGAGGCAACGAACAGGATTTTCTCCTCCACAGGTTGAAAACTTAGACACAGAGCTGCTGTTGTCACCTGCTAACATGTGCCACTTGGTGGTGATCATATTTTTCTAGGTTGTCTGATTTTTCAAAGACTTACGTCATACAATTAAAGGACATTTAGGCAGATAGGAATCTTTTACTGAATATCAGTTTTTAGAGGACGTTATTTCAGTTGTTCTGTAGCCTCGATTGAAGAGAAAAGAAAAAGCTTTTTGATGTGAAAAAGATGGAGAAGAAAGCCATTTACATTTCTCCTAAATAGGTCGTTATTTCGTACCCTGGGCTTGAACTCTAACCATAAGGGAAAACTGTAATGAGTGGCAGAGAATGATGGTCTCATTAGGAGTGTCAAACATGCCCCTGAACAACAGCAGTGGCAATAACGTGGCTTCCTAAGAGTAAGAGTGAATTCACAAATGCAATAAAGCTGGACTTTAGAGCAGCTTTTAGTTGCAAGCTTTCAATCTTTGTCATCCCCAGGAAGGTATAAACAAATGAGTGATGGAAGAAGTAATGGCCACCTAACACATTGCCAAACATATAAATGAGCTACCACGTCTCCTCTAAGTTGATTAAAAAAATGAACATCTGTTCTTAGCATACTGAGGCATATACTGAAGATCGGTGTGACCTGAGCAAAGTAGGCCTGAGCGCCACACTTTCAACACATGCACAGTGTCTCAGGAAGCAAGGACATTTTCTGTCTATCACTCTGTAGGCCAAAGGCAGTACTGCATGGTCTTCTCAGTGCAGTGCAATGACTCTGTGATTAGCATTGCTATCAATAATTGACACCACAATCTGTGTGTTTTTAAGGATTATTTGTCATGTCAAAGCCCTTGCAAATGACCATTTGACCTGCAGAATGGAAATCTCACATCAGTTGCTGAAAAACAGTCAGCTCTGTGGAAGAATATGACAGCTGTTTAGTATCAAATAACAACAGTATACAACAACTGAAGAGAAGGGAAGTCAAATTCTGAAACCAATTAAAAGTACAGGGATAAATTAGGTAGGAGGAATGTAATTATCCAAATTGAAATCTGGGCTCCTAACAGGAGTAACAATGAACTCATCTTTTACAGAGATTTAATAAGAAAAGAAGTTACTTAATTTTTCTTTTAAATGTATTTTCCCCCATAAAGGCTAGAAGATGGAGCTAGAATGATTCTCGATTTGTTTTAGCAACTGTGCAAAATAGGAAATGAGGAAGTGTTGCTGTTTTCTCACTACGTTCCATAGTCCTCATTTAACCCATCCGGGAAGCTTCTGCTAGAAACCACCTCACTTACACACCTTCTGTAATGTGCCCAGGTACAGAATATGCTTCGTGGTGGTCTTATTGTGCCTGACTCTGCTCAATCTCTCTTCCTCACTGGACTCAAAGACTAGGACTCTGTCATTCATTTTTATATATCTAATGTCTTGACTCATGCCTCATAAATATATTTGGAAGTCAACAAATGCTGTAGCAAAGAAAAAAAAATAGATGCATTGGAAAATAAGAAGAAAACAGAATGATCTGTCTAATTAAGACCTCTTATTATCTGACCTTTAAAGGATTCCATTCCAAAATCTTAAACTCTAGATGTATAATTTCCCTTTTACTGGGGTGGAGGTTTCACCAGAAAGGATTCAGGGGAGATCAGTATGTTCACTTTTCTTTACAAATCATGAAAAATGTGACCTTGCTATCAATAAAAATATCATTAGATTTGGGGATAAGTATCTAAAAAGGGACATATGACTAGCCAGTATGCTAAGTAACACTACTATTTGAAACAAATAATGGTATCTTTGTGAACCAAAATACTCCAGTAGAATTTGGGATTGGTCCCTTCCCTTAAGGTCAAAAAGAGTTTAGTTTGCATTGGTTTTCCTAAGAGGTTCCAAAGAAACGCGGATCTCCAACTTCAAGTCATAATTTTTCCCTTTCATGTGCTGAGCCACTGATAACTTATCTTTTATAAGAAACAGGCAGGGCTATCTACTGGAAATAACCCAGGTGGAATAATGTTTCACTCTCTGGGAAGACTCTAAATTTGAAGGTTTTAACTCCGATGGAATTCTTCACATTGAATACTAAACACTGGCAACTAAGTAACCATTCTTGTCATCAGCAACTGTAAAAGAAACCTCACTCTACAAACCATCATTTCCAGAAGTAAGTCTGAAATTCTGTTATAAAAAACAAAACTTTTGGCAATGCTTCCCTGCCCTTGAGGAGTTTGGAGACAGAAAAAAAAAAAAAAGTCTGTACAAAGTATCACTGGGAAAATGTATTAACCAAGTCCCTAGGTACTGGACCTCTGATAGTGTTCCAAAGCAATACTCATATTTTCTCAAATATCCATATTTTCATCAGGGGTGAAAGGGCAGTGACTTAAGTGAGCTGTTGATCTCATTTGGGATTATTTATAAACACACAGAGGTTTTGTTGAGGAATGAACAAGCTACCTCAGAATATTTTTATTATACCAAATTCAATCTCATTCAATAATCAAAAATTGTTGGCCAAGAGATATAGTGTTTCATTGTTAGGAGCTGAACTTGTAAATATTCATGAACTTTGTAGTTGAATAAAATATAGAAATACAGCACGTTGTATTTTTCTATGGAATAAAGTAGACGGCTTTCTTGCAGGAGGATGGTTATATTCCAATGACAGACTGCTTCTGCCAAGCTAGCTTTCCAAAGCATATAATGAATAATTCTGTGATTAGCACCCAAGGTTCAGAGATACGGTGGTTATGATATAAAAACACACATATTTTTATAAAAGCTCAGGATCTACTGGAAATGTTAAGAGCATTCTGCTTGGGTAACTGAAGAATTAACATGATGGGTTTGGATTTCCTAATAATGAAGATACAGAGACGTAGGGTAAAATTATGTCTTTGTAGGCTCATCTTAAGATATAACTAAGAAAGTTGTTGTGGGTATCACTAATTTAGGCAGAACCCTCAGAATGTCAAGCCTAGGACTGCTTTGTTAAACTAATAAAATGGAAAAGAGGTGGTAAGTTGCTTTTCAAGATCAAGGGCAAAGGCAGAATTCTGTGTTTTCTAGCCTTCATTTATCATAAACTATCCTGATGAGAAAGTTCTGAAGGAAAAGTTCAGTGTTGTACATATTAAGAAGGAAAGAGAGTGAGAGAAAAAAGGACAAGCAAATAATGTTACAGGGGCTACGTGGGGTAGGAGAAGGGATCTAAGGCACGGTTAGACGCAGAGGAAAACTTTTGACCATCATAACACATTCAAAATTGGAAGGCAATTAAAGCCCTCTTTTAGGTGTTTTCCTACAGTCTCTTCCCCACCCTCTAAAAAGACATCATGGGATGTGCCAACCCCTTACGAGTTGGCATATATTCACAGCAGTTGGCACCCTCCTAGCCTAGCTCAGGCCATGCTTCTAAGTGATGTGAATAATTGGTTTCCCAGAGCTAAGCTCTGTCAGCATGGGTTATCCCAGATGGATGAGCAAATGCTGTAATCCTGGCAGGTGCTAGATGGTGAGTCTCACAAACCTCATTTCACTTTATTAAGCTACCTCCATTTGTAGCACATTTTCTTGGTGATAGAGTTAAAAATACAAGCAGAAAGACATACCAATCAAACTGATAGACCCTAGAAGCTGAGCTTCAGGGTCCCTAGGGAAGGAAGAGCCGCCCCTCCTAGCGCAGGTCCTCCTGGGAGCACAGTGGTTGGAGGTGTTCGGCCGCCGCCACCCCATGGTGCTCGAGTTTCCATTTTTATTACACTTTTGACTTGAGGGATGGTTTTTGGCAGCGATATATTTATTAGTAAGCCATGGAAGCCAGGACTTCAGGTTTCTGAGATAATATATTCCACTCATATAGCTCGCCCTCTTTTTTTTTTTTTAGATGTGTTTGTGGGGATTGCTCTGAAAAAACCTTGATAAATCTTTTAAGATACTTTGAATAGTTATCCTTGCAAGTTCAGGAAAATGGAGACTCTTTAGACATTACAAATTTCATCTCCCTCATCCCTTGAATCAGGAAATGGAATCATAGGATCTGAAGCTGTCATTATTGTGTTATATATCAAATACCAGACTGGATCATCATTACTAACCCAGAGAGAACAGGACACTCAGAGAAACAGCTATTTGTAGCTTACAAAGTGCTTTCACGTACTTCATTCTAACTGACTCTCAGATTCGCCTAAAACCATTTTCATCTAGCATCTAGCAAGCTCTCTCTTCAGGAATTTCCAAGAAACGACTTTCTGGAGACTGCAAAGTTCAACTGGAATTCCCTATGTAAGACACACCACCGCACCCCGCCCCCCACCCCCAAGCCCAAAGCATACTTTTCTTTATGTTATTGTTATTAATCTTGGTGACTGATTTCAGTTCCCATCTGTAACTACGTTAGCCATTATAAGATGTAACAATTCCTGTTTGGCTTATTTATTCTGTAAAACAGAACAAAACCAATTTCTTGGTCTTCACTTCCAAGGGAATTGTTAGGATCTTACGATTCTGTGAACTTCAGTAAATTGGAGAAAGTCTGATTAGATTGAAGAGCTACATCACTCGCAATCTTATTACCTCAATAAATGACCTGCATATTTATAAATTCTCCCACAGCATCAGCAAAAAGCTAAATATTACAATTACTTTTAAATCTGACATGACTCGGTTTTCTGAAACAGCCCTAAAGTCACAGGAATAGTGACAAAATAAATCTGTCTTTTGGAAAGTTGCCCAATTGCTGGCTGCACAATTAACATTAGCCAGCTGTTTGCCTCCATAAAAATGGAGCAGACCTATTTATCTCTATATCCTTTTATAATAATATCACTGCTTTCATTTTGCCCTTCTGAAAACCCAGGCACACAGGACAAATTCCATATTTCTGTCATTAAGAGCAAACCTGAATCTGTGATAATTCAAACATGGACCATCATAATGGCTCCAAACAGGTGGCCAGCCACCCTATGACAAACAAACTCGAGCAAATATTTCCTTCTGTAAATATTTCCTGGTGACATAAAAGATCATGGGTCATCAATGTGGCTGCTTACTGTAAGGCCTGCCAGATGGAGCCTTGAGAGGTGGCTGTTCTGATCTCATTCTACAGAGGCAACTTTAGGCTTCTGGGTTTATTATTCCCTAGATGTTAAACACTACAGAGCAAGTTGAACAATGGCTTCTTAGGGTTAGATATTCATACCTCAGTTATTTGGAATGAAAGTTTCTCCTTTCATATTCTTTAAAGTTATAGAAGCGCCCTTGCTTGTTTGCTGTGTGAAAAATAATAGAAATGTACTGTTCTTTAACATGAATATAAATAATGACCCTACAGACATTTTTGGCTTTGTTTGGTATACTTTTGGAATGACTTCTAGCACTTTATACCTTATTTGTTCACATTTCACTCTAATATGGAACATTTTAGGTCATTTGAGTGTGATATTCTACTTCCAGGGGAAAATGCTTATTTTTGATTTTGTAAATAAAGCTGTCTGACGAATGAATGACTAAACTCAAGGTGACTATAAGCTGATTTCCCATCAGCCTCTTTGTGGCACCTGGGTCAGCTCACACACAAGATTTCCCTTTAACAAACTCAGGTTGCTTTGAAAGTATCTTAGTATTCCATTCATATGACTTAGCTTTTAATTTTCAATAGAAGTCACAAAGTCATAACAGAAAGCATTCAGATCATTTATTTCAGGGGTTATTTTGTGGAGTTGCTCCCCTGGTCCCAGACTGGGTCATTTTACTGATGGCAATTTCTAGCCTAGCCCATAACCGTTATTTCATACACATCAACTCTTCTTGGTACTACTGAATTTTAAAAGAGAAGCAGAAAAAGGTGAAAAATTTTCCTAGTATTTGTCTAATTTGCAATGTATCTACATATTCTACTTTAGAAGAAACATGATGCATATACTTTTTTCCTGCAGTGGTACTAAAACCTTATGTCTTACTCATCACTCAATGATGACTTGCATTAGTTGACACATGCACACAAACACACACAAACATGTAGGCACACACTCGTACACCCTTTAGTGCTTTTACTTATTTATTTTTCGGTCTAGGTGCTCATCAATGTTACTATTATTAATTTCATTCTCTTTGGGGACAATATTTACCAAGTCCCAAACTACGGATGAAGACTTCTGTCCAGGAGATTCCATCTCTACTAGACTTTCAGTATCATTGAAAGTAGCTGGCCATTCTTTTCTTTAGATGCTATCTACTTAGGCTGTTTTCTCTCCAGATACTCTCCAACAGTTTTCATGACTTCGAGCAGTTTCTACATAACGGAGGTTCTAAATTTATATTCTGTCGCCTGAGTCTTGTGCTGAGCTACAGAATTACCTATTCAACTGCCTAATTAATCCTGTCACTTAGATGACCAATAGGCAAGTTGAGCAACAGATTCTTCAGGCCTATATTGTCACCATCTCCCCAATCTAATCTTTTTATCACGATAAAAATATCTATTATCAACCTTCAGTATCCTCCATTACCATAAGTGTGGTTGGCTGTATGCCATATGCTCATAATACTGCTAAATCTGACCATATCCCTGTACTTGTGTTAGAGTGGGACGAACAATGGTCTTTCAACTGGCTTCTTTGCCTCTGATTTTGTTGAGTCCATCCCAATTCATTTTCCCCCAGGCAGTGTGGTACTTCTCACCATAGGTCATGTATGATCATATTTCCTTACCTCCTGCCTCTGGCTTCCACCATTTACTTAGTGGACTTCTATCTTTTCTGTACATTGGTGACGCCTGAAGATAACAGACGTGGAAACCCCAGAGACTAAATTGATCAATTAGAGTGGGCCTAAGATTTGGTGTTTTTTAAGTGCTCCAGAATTTGCAGCCATAGTTGAAAACATTAGCTGTGTGATTGGCTGAATATTTCTACATGTGCTTCAGATTCTTGCTTTCCTTCTTGATATTCTAGCTACAAAGTTCCCAGAGACATTCACAGACTCCTTATTGTCCTTATTGTCATTGGTGTGAACTCTTCTTCAAAGAAGCCTTCCCTACTCATTAAATCTCTGGTAACCTCCCATAGGTCTCTATCAAATATCTGCTTTTTCTTCTTAGCAATGGATGTTTCTAGTTCCTTTCTCTCTCTCTCTCTCTCTCTCTCTCTCTCTCTCTCTCTCTCTCTCTCTCTTTCTTTCTTTCTTTCTTTCTCTTTCTTTCTTCCTTTCTTTCTTTCCATCTTTCTTTCTTTCCATCTTTCTTTCCATCTTTCTTTCCACCTATCTTTCTTTCTTTCTTTCTTTCTTTCTTTCTTTCTTTCTCTCTTTCTTTCTGTATTTGTTTTTGTTTGAGGCAAGGTCTCATTCTGTAGTTGAGGCCTGAACTGTGGCCTAGGCTGGCCTTGAACACTTGGCAATCCTCCTGTCTCAGCCTCCTGAGTGCTGGGATTACAGGTGTGCACCACTGTGCCTGCTTATGTGGTTCTGGGGAATCAAACTCAGGACCTTGTGCTTGGTAGGCAAGTGTTCTAACTGCTGTGCTATTCCTCCAGCCCCTAATTTTTTCATTTCTGCTCTTAAATATAACTTTCGAAAAAGCAGGAACCAATGTTAGCCAAATATTTGACGAATGAACAAATGAATGTGGTGTCACCATAATTTTGGGAAAATATGAAAGAATATTTAAAATTGATATGGTCAAGGAAAATATAGATATTTAGTTTATATTTAGAATTATGTAGCTAAGAACTAGGGATGTTGATCAGTATAATACTTGCCAAGCATCTGCTAGGCCCTGAGTTCAATTTCTCCAGCATCAGATAAAGATTAGCTGAGCATTGTGGTCCATGCTTATAATCCCTGCATCCCTGCACTGGACAGGCTGAGGTGGAGAGGCTGAGGCAGGAGGATTGCCCTGACTTCAGGCCAGGCTAGAGAGAAATTACATAGACAGTCTCAGGTTTTGAAGCACCACTCTTTGATTTGAAGAGAGGAGAAAAAATGTGGTATTGTTATTTTTTCTCAAACATTCTAACAATTTAAATTTTAGGCATTTAATCAGCAGGGATCTGACTATCCTGTAGCCAATGAATTTATTGATAAGTGCTACTGCTTTGACACTGTGCTATTTTCCATTATTTGGCTGATGTTACACAGAAGATCAAGGCAGGACGCTTAAGTGAATATGCAGGCATGTCTTGTATACGTATGATTTAGCTTGGAAGAAAGCTGTCAGTGGAGCTACACGATAGATTGCAGACATCGGTGGTTTCCAGTCTTTGCTGCACATTAGAGCTTCAAGGTTCTAATACACCAAGATTCTACTAGGTTCTAATATGCCTTCTAGGTTCATATATATGCATGGATTCTACTATGGAACAATTAGAATAGAATATCTGAATTTGGGGTCCATGTATTAGTCTTTTTGGAAGATCTCCTTCCTCCTAACTTCTGTGCAGTCAGTTGAAATGCCCCAGACAATCTATACAATTTGGCTTGAGATGAAATGGAAAAACTACTAAACCTACTAGCAGAGGCAGCAAATATCCCCAACAAGAGAAATCCTTCATGATAGCTAGGATGTTTAGTTTTTACCTTGAGACACATTGATTTTTTTTTTCTTCATTCTCATAGCTCACGACATTGCAAATGCTATTAGTGGTCAAAAAAGCAAGCGCACGGGTTTTTACTGAGAGAGAGAAGAAATATTTTAAAAATGTTAAGTCAGAGAAATGCAGGACGTGCATTTTAGGGAGCGAGAGAAAATGATTCTTGTTTGTTTGCACAACTATCTGGTTACATGAAGGTATGCTGAAGCAATGGGGAGGCCAGGCTTCAGGCACATATTCTGCCTTTTTTATAACTCTATTATTTGCCACTTTTGGGACCTTGGACAAACACTTCTGAGCCTCTCCCACTGCTAACGCAAAACAGGATGACAAGGTCTTCCTCACTGGCTTGTTACAGTGAACATGGGCCAATGTAGTGACTTGCCAGGTTCTCTGGGTGGCATTTTTTCTCTTCTTTTAGTCTCTTGGCATTATACACATGCTCAGTGCTAGAACTATGCCTGGTACATAGTCAGTGCTAAAGAAGCGTTCGCCATTTATCTAGTGTTATTAAGACGTTTTGACATGGGCACAGTCGACTTGAAGCTCTACTTAATGCAATCTTAACATTTTTCCCTAAGTGCTTTTTTCCTGTATAAGTGCAATACATAAAGTTTACATTGATCTTGAGTATTTTGTGCACATATTGTGGCCAAGTCACAAATCCTTCCCTTCTCTCTTTAAAACCCTCTCACTCCCTCCCTCTCCCCTCCAGTTCCAATTATTCCCCACATTAAGTTCAGAGAAACCATTCGATATCTAACCTTCTGCTTCTGACTCACTTCACGAAGCATGATGGTCTCAAGTTGCCTCCATTTACTTATAAAAGCCTCCAACCTTGACGTAGTATTCCATTGTGTATAAATACCACAATTTATGTATCCATTGTTCTGTTGATGGATATTTTGGTGTCTTCCACATTTTAGCTATTGTTAGGTGTGCTGCTATGAGCATGGGTATACATGTGTCTCTATTATGTGTTGTTTTTAACTCTTTGGGGAATATTCCCAGAAGAGGTATCACTGGATCACAGGAGATATTTATTTCCAGTCTTTTGAGAGACTTCCATATTATCTTCCATAGTGGCTGTACCAGTTTACTTTCCCACCAGCAGTGCAGGAGAGTTCCTTTTTCACCAGCACTGATTGCTGTTTGTGTTCTTGATATATGCCAATCTCTCTGGAGTCAGATGGTAACTTAGTGATATTTTGATTTGCATTTCTCTTATGTGTAAGGATGTTGAACATCTTTTCATGTATTTATTGGCCATTTGAATTTCTTCATCTGAGAACTACCTATTCATTTTTTTTCCCATTTTTCAATAGGGTCTTTGATTTTGAAGTACTTCCTTTTCTTCAGTTCCCTGTAATATTCTGGTTATGAGCCTCCTATCTGAGGTATTGGTGTTGAATATTTTTTTTCCCAGTCAGTTTGTTCTCTTTTTACACCATTGATAATAATTTCCTTTGCCATGCAGAAAATTTTTAATTTGACATAATCCCATTTGTTAATAATGGCGGCTATTTCTTTTGTTTTTGGTGTCTTATTAAGAAAGTCTTTGCCTACACCTATGTCTTTTAGAATATTTGCCAAATTTGCTTTCCAGAAGGCTCAGTGTTTCAGCTTTAATATCTAAGTCTTTGATCGACTTTGATTTTTGTGATGGTGACAGGTTTGTTCCTATATTTATTCTTCTGAATTTGGATGTCCAAGTTTCCCAGCACCATTTGTTGAAGAGGCCATCCTTTTGTTTTGAAATAAGTTTTTGCTTTTCCTTCATTTGAAGATTGCCTCTGTGGTCTTAGGAACAGATAATACCACAAAACAATGGAGAGCAAAAGACAGGTAAGTATCTTGGTAATGTTACTCTGAAATGGGTATCAAATGGCCTTCCAAGAGGGAGTAGGGTAAGGAGTAGGAGTAGGGTGAGTTTCACCTGCTTAAGGCTTCACTGAAGGGTACCATGTCATTTCACCAAGGATGGCTTTCCAGGCCTGTCTATGCTGCATTTAATTTAAGGAGTAAGTGAAATAGGGACCTAAGGGGTCTTTATAGCTGCTTAGCATTGCATCAGTGGATGAATAGGTGATGTACAAAAAGTTCTTCCTGTTCTTTCCTCTTGAAATTCAAGGCCTCTCTTGTTTGACACTTAGAAAATAAAACAAGCAAACAAAAAAACTGCCTCAATTATCCAACATCTTACTTCAATATTAGTTGCCTAGGATACTTACTCAAATTTTGAGGGTCTTTTCCCTCTCAATGTTCTAAATTTGCAAAACTTTGGGAGGAGTCATTTGGTTCTTTTTTATTCCTGTCTTGCTTTTTTTTTTAAATGGAAATGCTCAAATGGGAGGTGTTCTTAATTCTGATCATATGGTAAAAATAAACAATGCTAACAGATTTATAATACATTTTAATGCATGTTTGAAAAAGGAATAAATAAAAGCATTCTAAATTTACTATTCCTTTGGAAGGATAGTTTTATTGAGGCTGTTGTATTAGCTGGATGTACAATAAACTTAGGAAAATCTCTCATACAAATTTCAGGTACAAACAAATTTTATTTATCATTAGCAAATAAAGTAAAACTTCAAAAGAATGTCTGCAGGATGTTTTTCAAAGGCCTGAAAAGTCGGGATATTGTTTGTTCTTTAAAAGTGAAGATATTATTAGAGACTTTAGATGTAATGAGGGAAAAAAATACCCCAACTCCCTTTATCCTTCCTCTCTGCTGGCTGCTGTCAAAGAACAATCCCTCCTCAGAGGGCCAATGTTCTTGAAAACATGATCTTCACTCAAGACTTTCATTTCCCCTTTCATTGTCCACAACCATTTGGCATTTATCCTTAGGTTCCACCAAAGCCACTAGAATAATGTCGCCAGTAGTCTCTGGATGACCAAACCCAACGGATATTAAGAAATCCCAACTTGACCTTTGTGGCACAGAATCTTGTAGGCCTCTTAAGTTCTTCTGCCTTACAAAAAGCCACAATGTCCAGTTCTCTTCTGTCTTTATGACCTCTGGAACAGCTCTTCTGAGTTTTTATCCCCCATTTTATTCATATTTATATATGTGATGCATAATGTTGACATTGAACTTGAGTATTTTGTGCTAAACACTATATTTAGTCCTTATCTCCTTAAATTCTCTTTACAAACACAAAATATATACTATTATCATCATTTTACAAGCAGGTAAATAAAATATTAAAGTAGTTAAGCAACTTGCCCAGAGTTATAGATAACAAATATTTTCATATCTGGAATTCGGGATGTGTGTCCCCAGTGCCTATGGCTGAACTATCATCCTA
The DNA here is from genome assembly GCA_004027205.1 of Ctenodactylus gundi. Lineage (NCBI taxonomy): Eukaryota > Metazoa > Chordata > Mammalia > Rodentia > Ctenodactylidae > Ctenodactylus > Ctenodactylus gundi. Next base: position 81,911 of record PVKB01003863.1, on the reverse strand, counting down.
TGTAGTAATAATGGCATTACCAGATATGAGTGAAAATAGTAATTAGTGATTAAAAGATTAAAGTGAGAAAAGCATCAAAAATACAGTGCATAATTTAATCATGTCATTTTAATGTAAAATTCCCAAATGTACATTAATTTACCCATGTTTTGTGGAGGTTCTGGTAGGAGTAGCAAAGGCAAGGCTCATTTATTTGATATGGATGATTTGAATCCCACATTATCTGTATTCCATAAACCATATCCTGAAATGTAGTGTTTATAATCTCCAGCTGAAATTCCTTCAGCATGGACTGGATCCATAAAGGCCTTTGCTAAGAAATTTGTGGGAGATTTGTCTAAGTTTTTATCTTCTTTGCATTTATTTATTTATTTATTTATTTATTTGTTTTTGGTGCTGGGGATTGAACCCAGAGCATCATGTTTGCTTGGCAAGCACTCTACTACTGAGTTATACCTCCAGCTTTATGCATTTTTACTATAAAATAAGTTCCCTACATTGCCCAGGTTAGCCTCAAACTCGTGATTCCTCTGACTCAGCCTCCCTAGTCTCTGGGATTGCAGATATGTGATACCATATCCAGCTCCTTTCCACATTTTTTAAAGGCAATTTTCATACACCTATTTTAAAAGAAAGGAAATGCAGGCATGTACCCTTACTGAATATCGCCAGGCAACTCACTTCAGTGTTCATAAAACTAACAATCCCTTTTACTGTGCTATATTTCATGGACTTACACGCTATTGAATTAACTTAGGTAACTCTAGTAGAAATCTTGACCAGCATAAGCAGGTTAAAAAACAAGCAAAAGAGACTCTTAATAAGAGTCAAACACCGGATTTGGAGGGAGGATCGCATTGACCCTTAAGGGTGGCCATCCTCTCATGGTGAATGGGCAGATGCTCTATCACAGAACAATCTCCGCGGTGCAGAAGGAAATGGGGAGGCTTGGTTAAGTCGGTCACCTGATTAAGTAGGTATTAAGAGAGATTCTGCAGCTGTGTTTTCCCCTAATACTTTTTACAAAATGGTATCAACTTCATTTAAATGTTATATTCTAAGTTTTAATCTCGGTATTCCCGTGCAGCATCTTCCTCTTCTTGGGCAACACACTTATCATTTCATGGGTTATTCCATGTATCAGTGGAAAGTCAGACTCGTTTCAACTAGGGCCAGAGGCAAAAATGACGAACACTTCATCAATGGGATGGAATAATTTGTGGTTAGCAAGTGATTAGTGTGGAAAGTACCAAGATGGAGCAGCAAAATACAAACTCTAGGCACTGATTTATGATGACTTTTATACATACATTTATATAAAGCATGGTATCTTCTACTATGACAAGAATTACTCTGCAGATATAGTGAGAAAAAATGTGAAATGGCACACGTCTTCTCTTGCGAGTTTCCCTTTCAAATGATCAAGAATTATTCTCTTGCATTTTTAATACTGTGCTTTAAGCCTTTTTTAATTTCAGCATAAAAATAATCAGTTTAAAATATTCAGAATTAAGTAAATGTAGTCTGCGTGAAGATATCCTCAAATTCTTGTGGCCCAGAGGAGGCTTAACTGGTTGTCTGATCATGTAAAACATCCCGTGCAATGCACCAGGCCGAGGCAGTGCTGAGATAGCAAGGCCTTGGAGGTGACTCACAGCCTCGGCGCTGAACCACAGCCGAGATTATCTAGTTGTACAGAAAGAGGAATATGGCCCGTGGGAAATGCTGCAGTTGCAGGACAGTCACACACTGCCGCTCATGTGCCTGACACAAGGCTCTAGGTGGCATTTGAGCACTAACTACACAGATGGGGAGAACAAAGCTTAATGAGGAAGGCATGGGGCACGTGCTTCACTGGAAGTGTTCTTACCAAGAACTTTCAAACTCACTGAAACTTTGACAAGTCATTTATTATATACTACTCACGTTAGAGTTGTGGCTAATAGGACATTTGTCATAAAATGCCTATAGGATTCTGGAATGCATGAACAAAATGCTGTATTCTGTGTCTCACCAGAGATGACTGTGTGTATTGTAAATAATTCAGCTATTTCAAATTAACTGTAGTGATATTTTTGTCCTAAGAGTTGACATGAAAATCTAGCGTAATTTATGACTTTCAAATGAACAACCAGTGAGGAGGTCAAATGTGAAGATATGAGTAAAATCTTCTTGCTTTTTTCATTTATTTTTATGTTTTTTCCCTTTAATTATGGACAACCAAATTTTTGCAGAAAACTGGTGACCTTTTTGTGTTCTCAAGGCACATTTCAATATGGAAATACTTATGAATTTAAAAATGGAACTGCCCTTTTCAGTATGCTGGCTATGGGGGAAAGGTCTCATTAAATACAAGCCCCATGATACGTCTCTCTGAGCACCTAGAGCAATGGCTGATGCACAGTAGGCATTCAATTATTATTAATGAATGAATCACATGATCTACATTAAGTTCCAGAAGCTGTTTAAACTACTGCAAAAGAAAAATAGATTTATTGAGTTATCTTGTCTAAGCAGACAGGATATCTGAAGTTTTGGAAATATACTGACCTAACAAATTATTTATTATTCATAGCAGGTACTCCAACTACATGAAATAAAATATCAGAAAAAATACCTGATTAAATGGTATCATCTTCCCTTAGGGCAAAAAAAAAATTTGTTTCAATTAAGGAACACAAATCGATCCATTTCATTTATCTCTCCACTTCTGTCTGAATTAAGTGGATTAACTTTATTTTATTTCTAGAGAATATAGATAAGACAGCAAAGCCTATTTTATTATTTGCTCAGTGGCTTTCACACCCAGAAGCTGGGACAGGGGTGTGAGTAGGGAGAGGTGGTTGGGGAGATACTGGCCAGAAGGTCCAAACTTTCAGTTATAAGAAGAACAATTTCTGGGGAGCTGATGTATATAGCATGGATAGTGAAGGATGTGTTAACCAATTTGATTGTAGTTGTCATGACACAATGTTTATGAATACCAAATCACATTATATACTTTTAGAAGATTCAATCTTTGTCAGCTATTCATTTAAAAATGTGGTAAGTACAGTGGTAGCAATTACAGAATGCAGTGAAATATTAGAATACTTTCAACTGGCTACCTAATCCAGCCTATGTAGGTCAAGATAGACATTCCACATGATGAGGCAGCTGGAATAGATTTAAAGAATGATAGTGTTTGACCAGAAGACAGCAAACTACCTTTTAGGGAAAGGGTTGCCCATGACACCACGGTGTCAGAAATGTTACAGCACATTCACTGTAAAAGGAATTTATTTCTGCTCCACTGTTACTAGAAGCCACTTTCATAAAACACTTGTATCATACTTTCTCATTCACCCAAATGCCAATGTGTGTGATATATACAATGACCAAGAGGCAAGTCTCTGATCTTTCTGAGTTTACATTTCATGGAAGATAGCAAGCAAGCAAACTAGTGACTTATGATAATAACAGATTCTGCAATGAAAACTAATAACGTTAATGGGAGAGTGTGAGGGATGTCTGGAGAGGAAGGGCATCTTTAGATAGTGGCTCTGCAAGAGCTTCTTTGTGAAGACGACATTGAACTTTACCCTGAGACTTTGGAAAATTCAGGACAAAACAGTCCTATGCAGTGACCAGCAACAGCCAAGTTTTTAATATAGAAATAAAACTGGATATGCAAGGGTCTGTGAGATGAGCCTCTTGTGTGTAGAAGGGAAAGAAGAGATAACAATGATGGAAAAGTAGTTTAATGTTGCAAGGTCTTGAAGTCTTGGTCTTCGGGCCTTGAAGAGTTGGGTTTTATAAGGAGCCTTTGTAAGTGGTGACTTGGCTTAGGTTCTCAAATGGTTATAGTACCGGTTGTGTGGAGAACAAATTATAAGGGGGACATGGAAAGCAGAAGTGAGGACACCCTTGAAAGAACCTAAAATAATGGCAGCTACTTGAATATTTTTTGTAAAGTCGGAACAAATGAATCTCTTAAGACAGTGGTCCCCAGCCTTTTTGGTACTTCGTGGAAGACAATTTTCCACAGACCAGTGTGTGTGGGGGATGGTTTTGGGATAATTGAAGCACATTACATTTATTGTGGTCTTTATTATGACATTGTAGTATATAATGAAATAACTACACAACTTTCCATAATGCAGAATCAGTTGGGAACCCTGAAAGGACACAGAGCTCAGGTGGTAATTAAATGAATTGACTCAGAATTCTTAGGAACATTGCTTGAGAATTAGACGCTTGGAAAGTAAGTACAACCAAGAACTTGCTAACAACTCATACCAATGTTCATGAAAAATTTTTTGGACTGAAGGAAAAATGAGAATTTATTAATAATTTGAAAGCCATGTGTTTTGCAGTTGATTCAAACATGGAAATTGACTTAAAAACCTAGTTCTAAGTTAAGGAAACTCTCTGCCCTTAGATACTTCAAATTTTGTAGATCTCATTTTATTTAAGAACATTAAGAATTTTCAATAGCTAAATGGTTTTTCAGTCATCTTCTAGAAGAAAGAGGGAGCAAAATGAAAAGGGAAGGATACCTTAGCCTAGAATTTAAGATGAAAATATTTCAACATCAGGATCTTACAAATATGTTAGTTTTTGTCAAATTGGCCTCTGATTTTCAGTTTCCCCTGAACATAAGTACAGCTGGAACTCATACAATAAAGTAAAAGAACCTGGACTGACTAGGGAACGCAAAGCGCTTGCTCCTATCTCTGAGGAAGGACTACTAAATTCTACTTACAGCTCTGAACATTATTAAATGACATTTCAGACACAGCGACTTTGATATATAGTGAAATGGCAGCTTTACAGTACAGCTCTATCCAGAGCTAATGCTCCTAATAAACAGCGGGTGCTATCCTGTCACCCAGGCACTGTTCACCATGACTGCAGGAAAGGAGCCTATAAATCTCAATAGTGTTCAATGAATGATCGGGAAATTTAGTGGGGAATACTGAAATACTGAGTCCCTAGGAAGCAGAGGTCCATTTTTACATGCTCTCATAGGTTTGATTTTATGCTGAGCTGAGAATGTTTAACTCCTTCACCCTCGATAACATTCAGTTACCATGTGTTTACAAGGTCTGAGGTGGCACCTTTTCTTAATTTATCTCTAATTTTATATTCTGAAGTTGTCAAGTTTTTTTTTTATATAAAAGAAGAATTCCAGGGGCTCAGCAATTAAAGCGCTTGCCAGCAAGTGCTAAGTACCTGAGTTTGACTTCCCAGCACCACATAAGCTGGGTTTGGTGGCGCATGCCTATCATCCCAGCTCTTAGGAGGCTGAGGATTGCCATGATTCCAAGGCCAGCCTGGGCTACATAGTGAGTTCAGGACCAGCCTCTGGGCTACAAAGCGAGGCCCTGTCTCAAAAAAAAAAAAGATCCAGAGCCAGATGGAGGACTCTGAAATTGAACCTGTGAGTTGACTTCCAGAAACAGGTAAATGAAAGTTATTAAGATCCAAGTTGTAGAAACATGTCAAGTACAACTTAAAAGCTGTTTTTTTTTTTTTTTTTTTAAATGTCCTCACTGTGAGTTCAGGCATCAGGTAGTACTGAGCTGGCTCAGGAGAGATTATTGGAAGGAAGGTATCTAGTTTTAATTCATCATAAAAAGAAGACTAGCTTGGCCTTTCAGCCCAAGAAACATAAACACTGTGTGGAAGCTGTTGTGCATGCGTTTCTCTGCGTGGTGGGATCTCCTCCCTTATTTCCGTGGTCAGTGCTAAGGAGGGTTGAAAGGGTCGAATCTCTCAGATGGAGGCTACTATGACCTGAATAAGGACTGAGTGTGTCCCCCGCCCCCCGTGGTTCACGTGTTGGAAATCCTCAGTCCAGCGGCACTTTGAGGTGGTGGAACCTCTGGAAGGTGGTCTTAGTGCCACATCATGTGGTCACTGAGCCCACTGCTGTGGTTCTCGTGTAGTTTCCATGTGACTCCAAACACTGTAATTCTTTAAAAAGTTGGTTGTGAGAAAGACTGCTTCCTCCCTCAGCTCCACCGCCATCGCCACTCCACCGTCCTCTGGCCCCCAGTCTCACCCTGTGGTTACCATTGTGAAGCCATCTGCCATGTGATACAGCTAGAAGAAGGGGCTGTCACCAGAGTCAAGCAGATGTCAGTGTAGCTCTTGAAAACTCTGAGCTAAATAAACCTCTTTACTTCATGCATTACTCGGCCTGAGATAATTTGTTACAGCAAAAGAAGACAGATTAATACAGGCGCCAGTGTCATTATAATTACTCTCAAAGGGCTACAGAATGGAAAAGTGGTGAGAATGTTGCCATTTCCTTTGCCTTTGCAGGCTGTGTGCAAGCCACTGTTCTCTGTGTCTCCCATGCCAAAACCTTTATCGGCATTTACTCAGAAAGCAACGATCTAAGCTGTGTGACTGAGCCACAAGTCAGTAGGGTGCTGGCCACTTTCCAAGAGTTTGTGTACTAGCTGACTGGGGCAGAGGGAATCACCACAGAGCTCAGCACTCCAAATACGTAAAATTGGCGGCTTACATAGCACCTGGCTTCCTACCATCTCCTGCTCTGCAGGTAGTACTGGCAGCCATGTTTAACAGGGAATGTGCCAGCCAAGCCCTATACTAAGCTTTCCAAGTGACCCAGTTGGAAATTAGGCTACGAAGTTGGATTGGAATTAGAGTATATTACTTTGTTGTGTTGAACTTGACTAAATCTGAGGGATTTCTAGAGAAAGGAGATGTTGAACCTAGTCACTGTTTAATGTCCCTCGAACTAAGACATGTGCTTTCTAAATGTCTCTATGTGAGATGAGGTAACAGCTGAACTAGAAGGCCAGCAGGAATCTAGAGGCCAATGACAATTGCCTTCTTTTCATAAATCTTCATTTTTAAAGGCAGTAAAAACAATAATACCTCTGTGTGAAAATTCCCTCTGTGTTTCCATAATTAGAAAACTAAGCTGTAGAAATGTTGGCTGGAAAGGAGAGAGTATTAATTATAAATATCACACAGCAAGTGTTGCTAGAGTTATCATGTGGCCCACCCACAGGAGCTATTAACTCTCAGAGATGCTATTTCAGACAATTCAGTTTTAGTCTAATGTAGGTTTATAAGTACAAAGTAAGAGACTGCAGCACTCTGATATCCTGTGCTTATAAAAACAGTGAGGAAGAAAGACCAGCTTTACTTCAGATGTTCGGAATAACAGGACTTCGGGTACAGGAGAAGGCTTCAAATCAATGTTCAGCACTACGGTTTTCTTCAGATCTAACAAATGGCATACTCTAAACCAAATCAGTGAGCTGATAAATTTCCAGAATAAGTCTATGGTGTGAAATATATGTACACACGTCTTAGAAGGCAGTATTACTATTTCCTCTTTTTCTCTCCTGACCACTGAACTTAAAAATGAGTAAATTAGGTATTTTAAGCATGCACATAATGCAAGCATATGGGTTTAAAGAGTGTTTTAAATAATATGATGGAATGTACTTAAATTTATTATTTTTTCCCTTCTTTGAATGAGAATTTTGGCCCAATGTTTTGTTTGTTTCTAGTATCTGCTTCTGCAGCCCCCTCTATCAGACTGGCTTCCTCCACGGCCACCACCTTTTGGCGCCCTCTGGCTTGCACTTCTGGAGGAATCACGCATCACTCTGAATTCTACAACCCCACGTTACCTTGACCCTTCCAAACCTATCTGTCTCTTCCTCTCATATGCCAAGTGCTACCTTAAACTGGTTCATGAAATGACTTAGCAGTACTTTATGAATCATGCCAGGCTAAACTAGCAACAGTACCGCCACTGTGCATCAGTCCATTTAGATCATATCTACTGTTTGATCAAAAATTGTCAATTACATAGGCATAAGTTGTCACGCCTGCAGGGAACCTGTCTCTGCCCATTGAGGCTGGCAGTTAAGGGTCGAAGTCACTCATCCGGCTTGATAGGCGTTAGTGATTCCTGTCTCTAAGGGGTTTTGCTCTCTGGGTAGTTAAGGAGAGGCTGAGATGATCTACAACTGATTTACAGAACCTGGATTAGTGCATATTGATCTTTGAACTGTGTTTCATGACTGTCACCCTTTTCTTAGTCATGTTAGATTATTTGCCTCAGGCCCAGCCCCCAAATCCCACCCCACAGATGTTTTAAAGGATACTTGTTAGCAGCACAATCATAGAAACACAAATGAGACACTGTGAACAAGGAGTCCTACATTGAGAAAGCTAAAAATACTCACCAGTGGAGTTGATAACATCCTCCTGAGCTCCCAGTGCCCACACAAACCAAACATATGTAAATAAGGACAAGAGGATGAACAAAGAGCACTGAGCTTTTGAAAGCACAGGAAATAATCAGATGGCTTTTGAGGAAGGGCACTGCCTGGATTCAATAATCTAAAATGTGGCCCGCAGGGGAATAGCTGTTCTTACCTGTAGGTCATTTTCTGAAAAGCTCATTCACACAGCCACTTATCCCCCTGCAGCCCCTTATTAATAAAAGGCTGAAGGCTGGGGGTGGGGGGTAACAGGGGGGGGGTGGGGGTTAGCAAAGTGCTTCTTTGCCTTCACTGCAAGCCCAAGGGGCGTTGCTCTTGGATTGTTTACTGTGAGTCACAAAGTCAAGTCACGCATCTGTGTTTTTTAAAAAATATACATTTACTTAAACGGAGAATAAAGAACATGGTTTTAAAAATATAAGCACACATTTTGTTATTGAAAGGAGAGTTACAGTTCTTCTTAGGTCAAGCTGTTTGGTACTCTGAAGGAGTTTTTCAAGACTTCTCCATGTGAGATTTCAGACTTGGCAGCCCGGGGTCACCATTTGCTATAAATGGTCTTGCTCCCCAGACACAATATTTTTACAAGTTAGAATTTCAGGGTTATTATTTATTTTTTGATATTATCTGCACTCTCCCATTCTCAGTGGGGTTTGCGATTCTCCAAATGGTGGCTGGGACCAGCTTTTGGGAGGCTGAGTTTCCACAGAAAACCCTGACTCACAGAGGTTCCACCTCGCTGGTCCTTGTCTGCCTCAGGGGAAAAGGCCCTCTCCTCTGAGATGGTGAAGGCACGCTCCTTTGAGGCAGGGGAAGAACACTGAGGTGGGCTCTTTGTCCAGAATTTTCTTGGTGTTAACATGAGGGGTTGGCAGCGCCTTCTTGAGTCCCTTGACACAATACCTCTCACATCTCCCGACCTCATCTGTTTAAATGGTTCTGTTCCCACCAGTTGTTAATTGGCTGCTTGAATTTCTCTTTCCATGAAAACCCGTTTACTTTACTATCTGCCCCTAGAGCCCAGCAGATGTTGATTTCCCGGCCCATGTGATAGAGAATTTCAGCAGATCGTTGCATGGGAGGAACTGCAAAAACGCCTTAATTATAGTTGTTTCTCCTCTGAACACACTGTTAAATATCACTCAGGGAAATATGAGTGCATATGATGGCATAAAAAAGAATTCTCTCTTACATGTTGTGATTAATGTGATCATCTATCTATCTATAGATATATAATATTATATAAAATGGCATAGAATGTGCCATAAATGTGAAATAACACTGGAAAGTAAAACTACAGAAATGGCCTTCTTCTGAGAAGACACACAAACGAGGTCCGGGACCATCAACACCCAAAAGTACAGAATCATAAGTTGTCCTTTAAGCTTGTTGCGTATCTGCAAGACCAGAATGTGGAGACAAGTTGAGAAAGAAAATCCTGCTAATGAGATAAGAGAAAGATATTTCAGACCTTCGACCCCCAGAGAGCAGGCACGTGCATGGATCTCACCTCTAGTGTGCCCTCTCTGCCTTCCAAATCCTGAGACTTTGTCAGGAGCTACAGCTGGCTAGTCCTTCCCCATTTTCAAGCTAGGTATTATTTTTCTCGTTAACCTGTGATATTTCTGAATCAAAGTCCTAAGTTCTTAACCTGAAACCGGACTTGGTAAGATGTAGCTCTTCTTCTCAAGTCGGAGTATTGTTCTTTATGTATTTATATATGTGTTTTAAATAATCCTCCTTCTGTTTTGGTTGTATACTTTTGTAATGTTTAAAAAGGACCTGTAGGGCAGAGTACACGGCTTTTGTGCCACACAACAGACAATAGGCACGCAGTGGTGATTTACCCTGAAGGAAATTTTAAGCCTCAGTTATAACCTGTGAGAAAGAGATTCCACGACACTAACAGTCCTTGTGAGGAGTTACAATGCCTACTCCAAAAATTCACATATGCGTATGGAGGGCTGTACTTAGCAGTGTTTTGAAACACACAGTGAAATACTCCTTTCCAGTGCAGTGGAGATTGAAAAGAAATTTCTTTTTGTTTTTTCAGTAGCAGATTAGATCTCATTGGGTATTTTCTCTTAATAGTTAATGGTGGTTGGACAGGAATGCTAGGGCATAGTTGGAAAATGTTTCTCACATTCTACAGGAACAAACTGACTGAGGTTGTTTTAGACTCTCTTTTTCCATGCTGGATCTCATTCCCATACAGAATGAAACCAACCCCATTCTTTACAAATAGTATTTCGAAAAATACTGGATTGTGTCTGTGTCCTGTCTGTGCCCTGCCTTTTCAGTACAAAGTTACATTATGTTGATTTGAATAAAGTGTGATTTTTGATTCAAATAAGATACATGGTTTACTTATGAAAAAAAAGAAACAGCCTCCTTCTGTTCATATACAAGAAAAACGGATTGAATAGCATCATCACGATGGGTGCAGACTTCACAGTCAATCTGGCTGGGCTGAAATGCTGGCTAACTCCATGACTGACCTTACGCAACTTATTTTCCGTGCTTTAGTTTCTTTATTTATAGAATGAGGGGCCTTGGCTTCCCAGCATCACATAACCCAGGCATGTGGCTCATGCCTGTAATCCCAGCGCTCAGGAGGCTGAGGCAGGAGGATTGCCATGTGTTCAAGGCCAGTCTTGGCTACACAGTGAGTTCAGGACTAGCCTGGACTGTAAAGCAAAACCCCGTCTCAAAGAAAAAATGATCAGGGCAATAATAGTAACAGTCTTAAAGGGTTATGATGGATTTACTTAAAAATGCATATAAAAGCCCTCAGCACAAGAGCATACGACGAACCTTTAATTTTTATTATGTTTATATTTGCTCCTCTGTAATGTAACTAAAATAGCTTTGAGCAATACTCTTATTAATACTTTTAGTAGTTTTAAATGACTGTCACTCTCAATTCTTGAATTTCTCACTAATTATTATAGCTCATATCAATCATAGCATAGGCCCTGGAACAAAGCAGTGATATGATTCATAGTCACATATATATCACTTAGCATAAAATATGTTTTAGCATATATTTCCATGGTTCCAATCTAAATTCAGTGCTTAGATACAATATTAATTAATGTGAAAGTAAATAAACCCTGGGAAAATAAAAGAGAAAACTACCATCTTAAAATACTCAGTAAGTTGGAATATTTTACCTAACATCCTAGTCAATACTCTAATAATGAGATTGACTACTGCCAAGAACAGCTTGGACGGGCCTGAGGCCCTTCTCCCTAATTTGCTCCAAAACCTGTATAGGCACGCCACACCCAAAACAATCTAACCTTTACTACTTTTGTGAAGAACTTTTGGAGCAATCACAATATATCATATGCTAGAAAAACGAAAGAATAATCACGTGGGAAAATCTGGTCATGTGCTCCTTAGGAGCTTCACACAGCCTCAACAGGACTTTCCATGGACATGTGTGCAGATCGCTGACAATCTATTGGTGTTGACCTGCTTTGGTCAGATTATGCTTTTCCACATCCTAACAAAACTCAGCCTGTTTTTTTCCACAGAAGAAAAAAAAAATAAAGGAGTTTTTGACAGGCTTGGGCCACATACAGCAGCCTGGATGGGTTCTCATGATACACAGCTCAGCAGGTGGCAGCTCAGTGACTGGACTATCATGTATCAAATAAGGTGCATAGAAGGCACTAAGAAGAACTCCCTAGAACATGGCCAGGCCAAGAAAGTAGCCAGGAAGAGCAGTCCATTTGATACCATATTTTACAAACGGAGCCCACACCTTGTTAATGCTGTTAATGTCTCATGCAGTGTCCTTTTCATGATCCTTCCATCCACTGAATATGGCCAGTTAATACAACGGATTGAAGAGGAAAGTTAGGAGAAATTCTCCTATTAAGCAGAGTGAGCTAAGCTTGTCACTGGTGCCATCGGCTCCTAAGCCACTTTACACAATGTAGTTTTGAATAATGGGTTTTTTTTTGGAGACCCTTCACAAGCATATCAGAGACAGGCATCAACTGGAACCTAGGATCACAGACTCACCAAACCAAGGATGAAGTTTCTTATAGATCAGACTTGTAATTTGGACAGAACAGGGTATTTTTCATCAGGTTACTTAGAGTAAATGGGCAGGCCGACAGACTTGTAGGCAACACATAGGTATGTAATCCTTTTTAGGCCAAACACTGGATATTTCCTACCTTCATGTTTACAGAAAAGAACAGAAAAGTAACAAGCATGAGCAGAGAGGTCCTGATGCTTAAGAACAAAAGAGGAAACTCTTAAGGAAAGCCTGAATCGAGAGAGTGGGAAAACAAACGTAATAAACAACAATGAAATAGAAGTTCTGAGTGCCTAATCACTGGGTGGCTGTTCACCTTGGCCTTCCTCAAACCTGTACAACTGTGCCCACTCAGTCTGACGGTTCTCAATCAGGGAAAAGTTTTTCCCACGGACTCATCTTAAGACATTCATCAACGGCTCGAGATGTGTTTTTCATTGCCAAGACTTTATATAAATGGCCAGAGGCCAGCTTTACTGCTACACAACCTACCCGGCACAGGGCAGCCTCTAACAACGTAGAATGATCTGATCTAAAATGTCAGTAGAGTTGTCCAGTCTGGGCAACTTAGCGACCTAGTGAGACATTACTTGAAAATCAAAACCAAAAAATGATTTAGCTCAGTGCAAAGGCCCTGGGTTGGATCTCCAGCACTGTAAGATAAAATAATAAATAAAACAAAATAAAACAAAACAAACCATCAGTAGTCCCAAAGTTCAGAAACCCCAACTTCATCCATATCTGTGGGTATGAACTGCCCTAGATATGGGTTAATAATGGCCCGGTTAGAGTCCTCTAGCTGGTACCATAACGAATAAGGAGCACTGACCTTGCAACTTGACCTGCTGTCCCTTGTACACCAGTGGCGGCCCTTCCTTTTCTCCCCGATCCCACATCCTTAAGTTCCTTCCTCGATTTCCTGTCCAGTGCTGTCTGGCTTATTAGGAATATAGTCCTAATGTTCTTACTGAGTCCTTCAGTTCCTTCCTGAATCCTGCCGTCTGGTCATTGGGCCAGAACTCTGGCCTGCCACGGATCTTCCTGATACCAGCTGAGTCATGCTGGGGATGTCTGTCTGTCTGGCATCCTGGGACCTCCTGGAGGACTGTTTGCGATGATTACACAGACATGCTTTCCTCTTGTATTTCAAGATCTAGGCTCTGTTTGTCCAACACGGTATCAGATGGCCTGCTCTTCTCGCTCCTGGGACACTTGTCTTGGCCATGGCGACTGTGCCCTCACACTACCCTCTGCGCACGTCTGCCAGGCCTCAGAGGCCTCCCTGGTCTAGGCTCGTTTCTTCCCTTTCTGGTCTGCACTATCACTCACTGACACTTGCCTGTCATAGAACCTAAACTTCCCATCTCAAGCTTGCTGACCACCCCATAATAAATACTCATCCAATGTTAGTTCCCCCCCTTTTTTTTTTATCATCGTAACTTTTTGGTTAATGTATTCTTTATTTATTTATTTATTTTTTATTTTTTTGATATTTACTTTTTGGAGCTGAGGACTGAACCCCGGGCTTTGCCCTTGCAAGGCAGGCGCTCTACCACTGAGCTAAATCCCCACCCCAATGTATCCTTTATTTAATGATACAGTGATATCTATCTCTTCCTTAGTAATTACAGTTTCAAATGATTTTTCTGGAGAAACCACACTTTAAGTAATGCTAGGCTAGTCTTGGCCGTATCTCTCAGCAAATACCTGAAAGCTTTTTTTCTTCAATAATACATAAATTGTCATAAATAAATATAGCTTAGTTCATATCATAATGAAATATTTCAAAAATATAGTTTGAACCATTATAAGAACTGCATGATTTCCACAGATATCAGTGCGTCTTGCTAAAAGTAAGTTTGCAAAACTGAGCGATTTGGGAAAGGGCTCAGCTTGGAAGTATTTATTCCCAGTGAATACATGATTATTTTCAGTCTACTGCATTTACATTAATTTCCAAAGGGAAAACAAACAAACAAAGAAACCACCTTTGATCTCATAGTGGTTAACAGTGATCATTTATGGAACACCCAATTTGTGCTGGATAGCAAAGCCTTTTACGTGGATGACCCATCTTATTCTATGACAGCTGTATGAGGTAGGTATCCTTTTCTTTTCTTCTTTTTTTCTTTTTACGTATCATGGAACTAACACTTCAAGGAGAAACATGCTTATGGGCATGGCAGCATGCCTCTAACTCCAGTACTCTGTGAAGCCGAGGCAGAAAGACTGCAAATTTGAGCCCAGACTGGGCAATTTAGCTACTTAGTCATAGCCTGTCTCAAAAGTAAAAAATAAGAGGGCTGAGGATGCATCTTGTTACACATACCCTGTGCTTAATCTCTAGCACCAGAAAAATAAATAAATAAATAAATAAATAGAGAAATGGTCCAAAATTCCAAAAAGAAACTTGTTCAAGATCACATACACGGTGAATGGCAAACATTGGCTTTATATACAGTACGGCTCCATTCCAATACATGATGGTTTTGCTATCCCCTTTATGGCTAATTACAAAGATTTGATTTCTCTTTTTCAATACTTCTGAACCTTTTTTGTTTATGGTAGTGGTGGTGCTGGGGATCAAGCCCAGGCCTTCACACTGAGCTACATCCCTAGTCCGTGTTGTTTTGGATTGCCCAGGCACCTTGGAGTCCTCCTGCCTCAGCCTTTTAAAGTTCTGGAATCTCAGGCCCATGTTTTACTATAGACTCCCTGCATTGGAGCTCACATTGGACTTTATAGATAATTCCCTTAAGAGGCCTTTTGCATTAAGCACACACTTAGAGCCTGTATCATTTTAATCGGAATCATCAGATGCCACTGAAGTTTTTGAAGACACAGATTTCAAAGGGTATATAGAGAGATTTTTATGGGTAGTTGTCTGTGTTCTGACACAATCAGCTTAAAAAATGAGTTTTGCTATTTTCTGAGCCTCCTCATGACACCTGATGAAGGGGTATATTCCAGTCCTGTGGCCACAAGAGTTAACCTTAGAGTTTCTGGATCTACTGTCCTCTGATGGCTTCGAGGGCTATGACCTTTCTCCAAAGGGTAAAAAATTTAAGTTCTGAGCCTCAAGTTGATGACTGTTTAGTTTTGATGAGAAATTATTATCTTATATTTCTAAGGATTTAGTTTTATTGTGCTCCAGCACAGGAAGGAAGCTGGAGCTTCTTTGAGGGAAAATATTTTCTATTTAAGGAGCAACAGAAATACTGGAGACATGTTTTGAGGAGAGTGAAAGGTCTATATTCTTGGCCAGTGGTGGCATACATGACACCACCTCTTACCAAAGCCAGATTTCCAAAGAAAGCTAAAAGAAATTTCCCGGAAATTCACGAAGCCATCCATGCCTAGGTCCTCCAGGGGTCCCCTCCTGCCAATGCAGTTTGGCCCATACCTCACAGGGGACTCTTCCAACCTGACCGCCTTTCTGTCTCGTCACTCTCTAGTCTCTGCTCTCCACAGTCATTGTCCGAGACTGACGCCCTGCAGCGCTCGCCGCAGATCGTCTTCTCCCCGGCAAAAGGCCCTTCCTGCCTTTAGGGCTGAGCTCACGTTTTACCTCAGATAGAGTTGGGTACTTGCACTATTGTGCTTCCATTTTGCCTTGTACTTAACTCTATTAAGACATTTTCTAAAGTAAAATATTTGTTTTTTACCTGCCTTGTTTTCCCATCAGATTGTCTGAAAGATTGGATAGAAAATTAGCCAACTCACCTGTCTCTCCGAGCATCCAGCTTTTAAGAAGTACTTAATCAGTGTCCGACAGCCGCTAAATTAGGTTCTTAAATAGCTTTAGGATATTAACTGTATCCAGCAAACATATCCACTGTATCCAGTTCTCACTGAAGCTTTTAATCGATGAAAATATTACTAGTTTGTTTCTGTATGCCACTTAATTTTCAAAATAATGAGGAGCTTGCCAAGACTACTCAATGGGGAAAAGAACAATATTTTCAACCAATGGTTCTGAGACAACAAGAGATCCACATTAAAAAATGAATCTGAACCCCTTCCTTGCATAAAAATTAGCTCAAATAGATTATAAGCTAATTATATAAGCTAAACTATAACATTTTTAGTAGAAAATAGGTGCCAACCAGCATGACCTTGGATTAAGCAATGGCTTTGTACTATAATACCGCAAAGAACAAACAACCAAAGAAAAAATATTAACTGGATTATATCAAAACTAAACATGTTTAACGCAAATAATACAGTATTAAAAGTGCACTAACGTGAGTTGGAACACATGAATAGAAATATTTGCAGATCATATATCTCATAAAGGATTTGTATCCGGAATATATAAAGAGCTCTTATAATTCAATAATAAATTAAATATCCCAATCAAAAATGAGAAAAGAATCTGAATGACATTTTTTCAAAGAAGATATACATATGGCCAGCAAACATAAAAAGCTACCCACTATTGTTGGCCATTAGGAGAATGCAAATGAAAACTCACAACGAGCTGTCACTTAATATACTTTAGGCTGGCTACAATAAAAGACAGATGATAACAAATACTAGCAGGGATGTGGGAAAACTGGAAATGCCCATACATTGCTCTGGGAATGTAGAGTGCAGCAGACACTTTGGAAAATAGTTCTTAATCTCTCAAAATATTAAACATGAATTTACTCCATGATCTGAAGAACTGAAAATGTGTACTCACATAAACACTTGTATGTGAATGTTTACAGCGGTATTATGAAATGGTAGAAAAAACCCAAAAGTCCATCAATGAGTGAGTGAATAAAAAAATTATTCAAAAACTAGAACAGAAATGAAAATTAGAAAAGAAGCGAAGTATTAATACATATCATCATGTGAATAAACCTTGAAAACATTAAGTTGTGAAAGAAACCAGCCACAAAAGACCACATACTGTATGATTCCATTAACAGGAAAAAGAGACAGAAAGCAGGCTAATTGTTGTCTAATAGGTGATGGAAAGGGGTGTAGTAGACCAGGTGTCTCCTCAATAAGCACCAGATTTCTTTCTGAGGTGGTGAAAATGTTTTAAACATGGACTGCAGTGTTAAGTGCACAACTGTGTGCATAACTAAAGCCACTAAATTGTACACACTAAATGAGTAAAATTAAGTGTGTTAATTGTAATCTCAGTAAAGATGCTAAAACCCAAAAGATACTTAGGAAGTATCCATGCAGACATAGCATGAAGCACCTTTCATGTCTTAGCTCAGTAAAGAACACTTATATTTCTTTTATGTACTTCTTGTAAGCTTTGAATCACCCTAAAAAGGATCTGACATGCTAGTTGAGTATTTTTTAATGAACTATGGATCATGTTCATGAAAATTTGATGACTGTTATGGGTCTTTGCGCTGGAAAACATAAGAGCATGAATTAATACACTCACGTACAAACCTACACAGTTGTAGGAAAATCCATTTAAGAAAGCCTCTTCAGTAAAGCTTTCCTTGATGAAATAGTTTGAAAAATATCCTGCGGAAGAGTTATAATACAAAGGTGCATGCTCAGCCCAGAAGCTATCCTGGTGTAAAATAATCAGGTAATTTGTTTAACTGTTATTTCTTGAATCTAACATATTAAAAAAATACTTACAAATACGTGATGGACCATAGATTCTTTAAAGGAACGTAGTTTAAGACAGAACAAATTGGGAAGAATTTATTGACAAGTTACAGTTCTAGGGCTATGGCTGTACATTAGCCTCTCTAGGGAGCTAGCTTGCAAACACTTCAGTGCTCATTTGCACTCCAAAGGTTCAAATCACCATCTTTGTAGCTCAAACCCAGAATTCTACGTTCCTGTCACTTCTCCTGTGATTGCACTAAAAAGCCAAGGCTGGAAAGTCACTGTTGGAGAGGTTGGCAGCTGTCACCATCTAGGATGCTTGCTCATCACACAAGGACTCCCATATGGACAACTTAAATGGATCCCACGCATCCTCACAGTATGGATTCCAGACCAGCCACAGTCCACACCACTTTGCAAGTTGTTTAAATTTTGAATGTTGGGGGTTGGGGGGTGGGGAATTAGAGAATTGAACCTGAGAATTAGAGAATCCGGAGGTGAGGCCCAGCCATTTGTTTTATCATTGTGTTTCTGATCACAGTGATGTCTGAGATAAGGTTTTGGATAAAGTGAGCATGAATTACACATGCATTTTAAGTAGACTAATCAGTATTCTTGGTTATATAATAACCAGTCATCTGTACTTACTTTCATTCTACATATACAGGTCCCAGATTGTCTTAAAAATGACTCTTTTCCACTAAACTTATTCTATCCCCCTTAAATGAAAACAATATGCACAACCAGAACCGTGATATTTTTTTTGAGAGAGGAAGTAGTTAAAAATAAATAAGAACCTTCCCAGAAACAAAGATTTGGAAATGACTACATTGCCACTGGTTTGGGGGAAGATATTCCCTTTAACTATTCCTTTTAATTATGTTTGAGCATAAAGAAGGCTGACTGAAATTGGCAGAGAACTTGCCATTACATTTTGGTTTAATAAAGGTCACCAGAAGGGACAGTGGCAGTGAAACTAATGTCATATTGATAACATAACATATAAATGAAAATCAGATAATTCATTTGAAAATTTTACAAATTTTGGCACTTTCCCCAGCAACTGTCCCCTCAATGGAATGAAAGCATCAACAAATAGTCTTAGGTGAGTTTATTTTGGTGACTAAGGCTGAAAAAAAAATAGGAGTGAAAGTTAAAGACACAATTGCCTATAACACAGCTTAGGTTACTGGCATTCAGTAGCAGTGCTTGGGAATGCACACGCAGCTCTTCTCGCACATACAGCTGTATCTGTCTCTTTCTGTATTTTAGGTTTTCAGACATTCTGCAAGTGGAAATCAGTAACTTTAATAAACTTCGAAAAATGTGTGTCGAACTGTACTGGCTGTAAAATGTCCTCCCCTGAAAGACATTTATTGTAATTAGTTTAGACTTTGTGCTGAGTGGTCCTACTGCTGTCATTTCTCGTCAGGGAATTTATCTTAGAGAATTTTGCAGATGTATTTTCCCCCAAATAGACACTAACTCTATTCTCTCAAGTAGAAAAACACTGAAAGCAAGCCTACCTTTAGTGCTTATTTTCTCAATAAATTTGGGAACATACTTTCCTAAAACATGGCACATGAGAAGCAATCAGGAATTGTGTAAAATTATTTTTGTGATGATTTGTAAGGCTCTTAGTTTTTCCACTAATGAGCAATGCAGACAAAGGAAGATAGGGCTGTTTTCCAAAACAAGTGACCTCATCCCTCTCCTCCTCCCCATTCTAGAGGCATACTGCCCGAGTTTCACAGTTAGGGCCCAAGGCAACATCTCTACTTAGAATTGGAGGCCAAAGAGACAGAACTGCCTCTTTCCCATCACTGTCTTCCAGACCAGCAGACTGTTTGGTTGGACCACAAGCGTGGGACAGTTCTTCATCTTCCCTGCCCTTGCCACCCACTTGGGTCTGTCGCCACGCTGCCTTTCCTTCTCCTCTTACGGGAGCCCTGTCCTCGCTCAGGGGTCATCCTCCGGAAGACCCCCACTGCTGCTTCCCATTCACGCTGTGCCTGGGCCCGTTCAGCAGCGCTCATTGTTTAAGTTCACGATGCAGTCTTTTTGGTGCTTAATAATTTAACATAACTTACTGGACCTGAGTGGTGCTGGACAGTATAGCACATCACTCTGGATAAGTGTTTAAATGATTCTCTTTTTCTCGTTGGAAGCCATTGCTTTACTGGCAGACACACTCAATTTCTTCTGTCCATGCTAATCTAGTCTCAAAAGAGAGAAGTCTGATTTTCAAATAATTATAACCAAATGATGCCTCTCAGTTTAGATTTTATTACCAGCCACAAGTGACTTTATTTCATTCACTGCTCCAATCCCCCATAAAGCTTAGTCTTGGATCCAGAGAATTTAGTCCTAGTCTAGTGCTCACCTAAGACATTGCATTTAAAAATATTTATTTATTTATTTTAGGACAAAGTCTTACTATATAGCTCAGGCTGGCCTTGAACTCAGGATCCTACTGCCTCTGTCTCCAAGTGCTGGAATTATAGGCATGTGCCATCATGCATAGCTGGCCTGAAAGGTGTTTTTGTCAACACATTCCTAGATACAGGGCAAAAGCCCCCAAAATCTGATATTTACATATATTTCAGAATAGCTTCAGAGGGTTGGGTGCTGGAAAAAGGGGACTCAGAGGCTGCTCTGAGACTCATTCTTGGGAATGAGTTGAGCTGAGGAATTGCCTGTTGTGAGCATGACACTCAAGTGGCAGAGTAGCTGTTCTGGGAGGCACCGCAAGCAGATTTTCAGAGTCCTTCCCTGTGCTGACATACGTCACCAGTAAGAAAATCCCTACAGAAAAGTGCATTCAAGTTATGAACTTACATCAGACCCTTGGCTTTATGACGAAGTTAACCCAAGAGCAACTGATTTAAAAGTTTTTTTTTTTTTTTTTTTCCTTTGTAAAGCTCTGGCTGAAGGTAGCATTTACTGTTACAAGTCTTATACAGGGATCTCATGGTGAGATTCTATTCACAAACTTCGTAGCGAACCTCATTCAAAGAAAAATTTCCTGTATATGCTTTTATAAGCTTTTTACCATTGCAATGAAAAATTTACCCATTGTACCTATTTATGTATATATATATATATATATATATATATATATATACAAAAATATGTGCATATTTATTAGCATGATTTGCTTTTTGCTTTCTTTTGTTTCTTTAGCTACCTACCAGAAAACAAAATAAACTTTTCAGTGTCAACATGTAGAAATATAAGCATCATATTTCTAGCCTTAGGCCTCCAAGATCAGGTCAGCACATGCATAATAATTACATGAGCTAATATTTGTTGAACAATTTTTATAGGCTTAGTATCTTATGCTTCTTTATTTCATTCCACCATCTAAAAATCCCATGCATACGAATACACGTTAGTCAACTTTCCATCCTTGTGACAAAAATACTTGCGATAAATCAACTTAAAGGAGGAAAGGCTTATTTTGGTTCATGGTTTCAAGTCCATGATCACTAGCCCAGATGCTTGTAGGCCTGTGGGGAGGCTGTGCATACAACAGGGAGCTCTTGAGTACGGTAATGCTGTTCAGCTCATAGTGGACACAAAGCAGAAAGACAGAGGGAGGGGAAGGGGCAGGGAGGAAATATGCCCTTCAAGGTCCTCTCTCAATGACCTATTTTTTTGCACATAGGCCCTACCTCTTAAAGTTTCCATTATCTCCCAATAGTCCAGTGAGTGAAGTAATCCATGTATCAAATTGGGCCCTCTTGATCCAGTCACCTCCCCAAGGCCCATCTCTGAACACTGCTACACTGGGGAACAAGGCTTCAACAAAGAGCTCAGGGGAGACATTTAATATCTGAACCCAAATGGCACGTCTATCCTCAGTTTCCATAAGCAGAAACTGAAGGAAACAGCCGCCTTCGAAACAGTGAGGCCAGAGTGGTGACACAGGTACAAAGAAGATAATGGGACTGCTGAGTGTGAAGGAGACCTCTGGAGGGATGGTTTCTACATAGAATTCTACTAAGCACTCTTGTACTAAATTCTGGCTTTGCATAATAGTAAGGCAATTTGTGGAAACAGGTCATCAAATCACTTTTACATTGATGATATGCTTATACTAGAATAGGTACAGATGCCATATCACTTATGCCTGGGAAATGTGGAAGTTAGGGCTTCTAATTCGAGGATCCTTTACCTGATCATAGAACATTGTCAGAAAGGTACATCTGCTTTGAAGCCATAGTTTGAAATGGATTTCTAATGTAACTTGGGTATTATTCAGAGCCATTCATTGGTACGTAGCACAATGTATTCCATAATGAACCTGCAGAAATATAAATATTCCTAAATTCAGAGTTGTATTCCTAATCTAATGGCCATTTGAACAAATTTTATTTTAGATTCTCTCTCTCTCTCTCTCTCTCTCTCTCTCTCTCTCTGTGTGTGTGTGTGTGTGTGTGTGTGTGTGTGTGTGTGTGTGGTGTGCCTGGGCTAGAACTTGTAATCCTCTTGCCCCTACCTTCTAGATTTGATGGAATTGTGGGACTACGCTACCAGGCCTCGGTAACTTTACTTCTAACCTGTGGTAATCTTACAGACTCCATATGTTGCTGATCAAGATAGGAAGCTATTTGTTATTTGTGCTTTATAAAGGGGATGTACTTTCACAAGTTAATCTCTCCTAAGACTTGTATGGCTGTCAGTAGTGAAGATATTAGAAAATAATTTCCTTGTTTTGCAACAAAATTTTATTCTAAAATCAATGTCACAACTTTCATTGCTAATCGATTCTGCTGGTATGCATTTGCTGCAAAGAAAATCATTGTTTAAATCAGGTTGCTTCAAATAGGATTGGCTAACGCAAGCACGCAGGATGGTATTCTTGTCAAAGCCACATCATATTCCAATTGACATACTGTATTCTAGTGCTGACAGTGGAAGGCTACTGTTGTGATTAATCCATTTTCCTCTCATTAAAAACACAATCTCTCTTCCCCAGAGGTTCCAACAATCACTCTAGCAAGTGTTGGACCTTGACAGAACAATGCTTATCCTTTGGTGGCCACTGTGTATACAAGAGAGAAGGCACTGGCTTTGTTTTCTGAATCTCCTTGGCATTGCTGAAAGGACCTCATTTGTGAATGCATGTGTTTCAAGCTCAAGGCTCTATTTTTTGTTTTTCTCTTCCATTCAAAGAGTAATAGAGAGAAGGAGCAGATGTCCTGTTAACCTAAAGGATGACATACACCTGCTGTGAGTCATTTCAAAGATGAGGCAATGTGTACCATAGGGAATGCATTGACTGAAGCCAGGTTAAAGAATGGGACAGCATCTTCTCTGGGTCCACCTCTGCTCTGCAATGTCGAAGTCAGAAGTTCTAAGTTGACCCTGATCCCTGCAATCCAAGGCTGAACTATCAAGGATGCTTGAAAGCTAATTCTCTGGACTGCTGTTGAAAGTCACAACTGTTTATGAGACTCTGAGGTTTTGCAGTAGTCAAAAGAATTTCAGGTTACATGGCAGACACTCTGATGCTCAGTCATCAACTCTAATTTGAAGAAGAGAGAGGAGGTGATGGTGTCCGGTAGGAGGCAGTGGGTTCTCTTTGTTACCCAGATTTGACTAGGATACATGGTTTGACAGCAGAAACAATTTTGAAGGTTGCTGCTCTCCCCAAGTGCAAGACTTGGGTCCTGCTTGAGGCCAGCATTGTACAGGTCAAAACAGAGTACTAGCAACACGAGGTGGATCGGGGTAGGTGAGTACAAGACTGCATTCGGTACAAACACTTTACCTGAGGTCTGTGGCTCTGTATTTGCTGTATGATATACGTTACTAACCTGATTTATAATATAATAATAATGTAATAGTTTTCAAACTTCAATGTACACAAGAAAACACTAGAGTGCTTGGAAAGGCACAGTCACTTCATGATTTTCTGATTCAGTAGGCCTGGGAAGGGGCCTAAGTTTCTAAGTGATGTTACTGCTGCTGGCCCAGGGACCAGATCTGAGAACCCCATTCTGAGGTACTAGACAAGAAATGTTTTACTTGCCTCTTTTGCAACATGGTGGATTCTAGTAAGGGCTTAGAACATCTAGGTTGCTTGACTATTTACCGTGAATGGGAAAGAGAAGTATTTGTTGATAAACTATCCTTTAGTAAGTACTTCATACATTATCTCAATTAACCCTCACAGTAGCCTCACAAGTGAGCATTCCTATTTGCCCTTTCTAGTTGCTGGAAGGGAAGCTCAGAGAACTCAGCTCACTTGCTTAAATCCATAGAGGTGGTACGCTGAGTATGGGGTTTACCTGAGTTGGGATCACCCCAAATTTCAGGCTTTCCAAAACATTTGGGCCTCTGTTTTTGCAAAAGAGACCTTAAAAAATTCTAACTAAAGGCATTCATCTAGAAGAAAGAATCAAAGCTGAGTAACGGCAGTCAGTTACCTGAGCTGATAATTGATTCATTTATTTTAGGAAGAGGATGTTCTGATTCCAGATTCTGTACCCATAGTCATATTGAATTTCCTTGTTACTGTTAGTGATATTCTTGACCTTATCTTGATTCTGATGGCTTTTTCCCCCCTCAGGCCTTGACTCTGGTCTTGTCTTACTCAGATATCCTCAGATACACCCAGCTTATCCTAAAAGGCTCCTGGTGAATCCCTCCATGAACAGCAGCTGCCTTATCTGCCAGGTATGTGTGATGGCACCATTCAGAACTGGAGCAAACAGACCGTGTGCCCTACCTTGCTTTGCTTCTCCCTACCTTACAAACTCCAGCCAATACTTCCAAAACAACAGAAATGATAATTTTTTGAAAATCACTTTTAGTGCTCATTGTAAATCACAGTATTCTAGATCAGCATGTTGCAGTTTGGTTAATTCATTCTACACAAAGACAGAAACATAAGTTCTGTTCAAAAGCTCTCACCCCGTGGTTGCATAATTTTAGGTAACTGCAGTAGGAGGAAGAAGGCAGGAGAGTTGGAGTAGAAAACCAAATTTAAATTCTGATGTCTGTTAGTATTTATTCAAATCCTACAGGAGGCATAATCCTTTGCAGGCTTCTTCTCAGATTATCCAGGTTTTTCATATAAATTTTCATTAAGAGATTTTATGCCTTAATTTCCAAAAATTATAGGGAGGTAGTATTCTTTTTTCCTCAGAGCAAGTTTCATTTTCCACATTTTATGATGCAATATAATGTCATAAAATAGAATAAATGAGCCAAGAACCAATTGGTTTTTTTTTCTATTAAAACCGAAAAGATTCATATCCTTCCATCTATCTCTCCAACTCCTTTACTGGCTAAAATAAACAAAGTGGCTTTTGTTGTTATCAAACAAAAGGGAATTCAACCTTCCCCTCTGTTCCCACCCCATTCCCTTGGTCCCAATATAACACTTGCAGCAGTTCAGACACTATTCATTAAACACAAGAAAGAATGCCCTAAAAGTTCTTCTTGCAAAGTATTGGCACGATTATATCCTCATTCTCCAGGTGCCCTTTAATTATCCAGTGAGCCAGGGCATATAATAAGGAAATCCTGATAAATGGCACTTGGCACAATTAAAAGCAAATGCCAAATCAGGTTAGTTCATGGAGCCCTGCTTTTTTCCCCCCATTAATGGAATGCCTATGGGAACAGGCCGGTGTTTTTGCTTAAAAAAAAAAAAAAAGAATTGTGGATGAATCCTTAGTTTTTTAATGTCTTCCACTTCCATCACCATTTAAATACTGCATACTCATGGCAAGAGTTGCTTAGGACGTCAGCTGCTTCCCTGCCTGCCTGATCTAATGCACTAGTGAGAAGAGAGAGTGAAACATTCTCTCTTCAAGATGGAAATGGAAACTGAGGGGTCTATGGAGTGGACGTGGAGAAAGGTGATCTTCAGCAAACCGACCAGGAGGTTTTCCTCTTAGAAACTGGAAAAGCACCACTGAAAAACTGCCTTAGGTTCCTTTTCATATTGTGATCTGTTCGTTAACTACATAATGGCACGGTTCCACTTATATCTATGCTTACAGACATCTCTTTCATGTGTCTTTGGCTTGTCCTTTCCCAACCGCCTGGTCTGCACAGGGCCCTGGACTTCAGCCACACCTGCCCAGCAACATCCGTCTCACAGGACAGTTTGTTGACACACCTGGGCTGCCAAACACAAATTGAGACAATAACTCAACCGCGAAGACTCGATGCCACTATAAATTCCTAGTCTCCAATTTCAGCCAGACATCTCTTTTATTTGTCCTTAATCAGTTTCCTTTTCTGTTCTTCTCAGTGGCCATTCCTCTTCTCTGACCACGTTTTTGCTTCCTTCTGATAATAGACACTAGGCACTAGATACAGGGAGTCCTCTGTTTAGAGTAGACAGGAACAGCGATCTTGCTGTGGGGAATCTCGCCACGTTCTGTCTGCGATTTCCTTCATGGGGTTTGACTGATCCAGGCGATTGACTACACATCCTCGGCTTCCATCTTTCTCTTTACTATCTCTTTGATTTTTACTCCATACCATCCATACCCTACAGAGCGCCTGTCCTCAGCAAGGTATGGTAGTCTGGATCCACACCCTTTAAATTTGAAGACCCCTCTAATTTCCTCACCTTTGAAACTCAGCCCATCTGGGGATTCAGTTCAGTTTCTTCTTGGCCCTTTCTGTTCCCGAGTGACTCATGTTCTTTCTGCTTATCATTGCCACATTTCAGCATCAGCACCCACCATACCAACCTTGGCACTCTACAAGGGAAGCTTTAGATGCATACGCTTTAATAAAATAATGTTTCTCAGAAAAACATTTTTTTATCTCTCTAGGTCAACAGGCACACACACACACACACACACACACACACACACACACATCCATGTACACACACAAAACAAAAATGTACCTGGTGTTCAAAGTTTCACCATATTTAGATATATTTCCTCCTTTCCATTCAGGATTCTTGATGATAATGTATCAATTATGCATTTCTCTGTTAGAGTTTCAATATTTTTGTTCATAGTGATTGCTTCCCTATGCTTATATACCTGGAAAAAAGTCCTTCCCCTCAGTATGCTACTTTCAATCTCTGCATTTCTAGCAAATGTTTTCAGAAGAATAATTTATTCTTGTTCTCTCTAGTTCCTTATTTCTCTCTTGAACTCCATCGTGTCAGGGTTCTTCCACCTACCACTCTGCTAACACGGTCTGGCCTAATTCACCTTTGACATCCATATTGCTAAACTCAACAGTCACGACACATGAACTAGCAGTGACATCTGGTCTGCCGATTAGTGCTTTTCACAAAACCGTCTGCTGCTGTCTTTCCTTCCTTGTTCTTCTTCTGTCCTTCTCCCTTCTTGGGCTGCTTTGCTGGTTCCCTTTCTTCTGTCCTCCTGCAAGTACCCCACTTCTCCCTGGGGCTCTGTTCTTCCTGTTCTATCTGCTCACACAAGATAATTTCATTGACTCCTAAAAACTTAGGTATCATTTTATGTTAAAGTCTTTTTTTGGTCCACCTCTATTCTGAGCATCTGACACTGTCACCCGGACAGCTTCAAAAGCGTGTGGCATTCAACACATCCTAAATCAAAATAATTTATTTTCTTCCTCCATTCTTCCTTTTACTGACTTAAGATGTAGTGTCCATAAGAGTGTCTTTGCATCAGGTCTATGATTTAAAAAACCCACCAGCTTACATGCAAGATATAGGACAGCTGCCTGAGTTATCACACGGGTAGGGACGGAGGATAACCGAGGGAGACAGGGCTGGGAAAAGGGAGAAGGCTACAGAGAAGGTGAAACTAGCTGTGGCAGGCAGGGGAGGAAGTCACTGACCCCAGCAGTTCTCTGGTCTGTATGGTAGCCTGCGGCTCTTCCCTCCTAGAAGGCCGCTACCTGCTTCCCGGGTGCTTCAGGGCCTGCTGCTGGACTGCAGAGCTCATACCGTGCCTCCAGTCTGCAGTGAGCTGAGCCTTTCCTGGCACTGCCCACCCACTTGAGCTGAGCTCAATGTGAGAAGATCCAAAACTTTCTAGGAGCCTTGGAGAGCTGCGGAGGGCTCCTGGTGCAGCTTCCTCAGCTGTCTCCTTTGCTCTGTTGGGTGAAGATTTGCCTATTCCTCTCGATGTACTCCACCTCCCACCTTCTCCACACACTACATGCATGAGAAGCCGAAAGCAAGGAAAGAGCTGGGCATGGTGGAGAAACAGTTCTCTTCTCAGTACACTCTTTGGAGTAGAACATTTCTCTTGGTAAAGAAATTCAAGACATTTGCCTTACAAAACAAGCAGCATTCTTAATTCTAAGCACAGTGGACTTAAAATGGCAATTGAGATTTCTGCCTAATCCTAATCAGGCCATATAGGGTGAATTATGTTCCCTGGAAAAAGATATATGGAAATCCTAATCTTTGATACATCAGGACATAAATTTCTTTGGAAACAGAATTTTCCAGAGGTCATCAAGTTGAAATGAGATCATTTGGGTGGGTGCTAATCTATAGGACTGGTGGATTCATAAAAGGGAAAATGTGGACAGAGAGACAGACAAGCAGAAGAAAAATTGTGAAGACATGCAAGGAGAATGACACTGAAAAACAAAGATCTGGAGCTGGTTCCAGGGTCCCAGGACTGCAATCCCAGCACCCTGGGAGGCTGAAGCAGAAGGGTGGTGAGTTTGAGCTCAGCATAGGCAACTTAGTGAGTTAACAAGACCCTGTCTCTTAATGGATAAGAAAGAAAGAAAGAAAGGAATGAAGACAGGAAGGAAGGAAGGAAGGAAGAAAGAAAGAAAGAAAGAAAGAAAGAAAGAAAGAAATAAGCTGAAGTGGTGTAACACAATAGGCCAAGGGATGCCAAAGATTACTGGCAAACACATCAGAACTAGAAAGAGGCAGGAGAGGATTCCTTTAGGTTTAGGAGACAATATGGCCTCCTGACTCCTTTTGGACTTTCAGTTTCAGGCACAGTGCAGAAATAATTTTCTGTCATCTTAGTCCCACAGTTTGTGATATTTTTTACTGCAGCCCCATGAAAATGAATGGCCAGGTGGTGCTGCTCATCAGAGGAGACACAGGCTCTCTGAGACCCTCTCCTAATTCAGAAACCCTCACAGCTAGGGTATTGCTTACAAATTCAAACATCTCCCAGTACCTTTCCTGTACTGGGATTAGCTCACTGCAACCTACCTGTCGTCTTTTTCTACTGTGGCAGAAGTCTGGTGTGGGTTCTGGAGGTCTCTTCACTGCTTCTTTCAGGAGGGACCACCGCATTACAAATGGTCCTAGCACCCATTTGATGCCTGACTTTCATGCAGAAGACCTTATGCCCTTACCTTTAATCAGCACATCCACCCAATGCCATAGTTAATACTGCCTCCATTTTAGGGCAAAGAACTTGAGGTTCAGAGGCATCAGTAACATGGCAAGGATCAAGAGCGATAAGTGGCGGGCCTTGGCCTGTAGCCCAAGTCTCCCTGGCCTCTCAAGACTATGCCACGCTTACTGTAGGCTGCTGCCACCTGGGCGTGGCAACTTCTTCAGGCTGTTCTTAAGGCAGAACTTGCTTCGTGTATTAGAAGCCAAGGACTCAGCGGGCATCTTCCTAACTAATCAATGACAAGAGCCATTTAAACACAGCTTTCTGCTCAAGCTGGGGCCCTTTGCAGCTATTTCATCTGACAAATGTTTCATGATCCCACCCCGGATATAAAACACTTCATAAAGGGTTTAAAGCACTTAATAGAGGGCCAGTTGTTACAGTAGGCCTCAGCGACCAAAGTAGGCCTCAGCAACCAAAGATCCCCTAATTCTCAAATCCATCTACTTTCTAATCGGACATGGTTAATTGTTGTTGACTTTTAAGGGTTCTCTATATATTCTGGATGCAAGTCTTTTCCCAGATTTGATGATTTCTTTTTAGAAAGATGTTATACTTTAATTTAATTTTTTTTTGGTAATACTCGAGATTGAAGATTGACACTAGGGGCTCATGCATGCTAGACATGTATTGTATCACCCTGATACTCCCCTTACATTTTATTTTGAGAAAAGGTCTTGCTAAGTTGCTTGTGATTGCCTTGAGTTTGCAATCCCCCTGCCTCAGTCTCCTGAGCAGGATCGAAGCATGAGTCACTATGCTTGGCTTCCTTTTCTTTACGGTCTATAATCTCCTGGGGGTGGGGTGGGGTGGGGTTGGGTGGGAGGCAGATACATCATCTAGACTCACCCCAGCACCGGTCTCCCTGCTCCTACCACTGAGGCCAGGACACTGTCTCCCAAGTGGCCCTGGCTGGGCTGACCTGGGTAATCACTGTTTTGCTTCATCGAAACTGTGAATATTGTGTATCTTAAGGATACAAATACTCTCAAAGAGATAACCATGGTTCACTTAAGAAGGAATCATCAAAATAGACATTTTAAATTTTACTTCTGGCTCAGACCAATTAGTATCTAATTAGTACTAATGCTGGGGCAGCTCAAATAATCCAAATAGTATGGGCAGGCAGGTTTGATCTTATACCATAATGCCATTTTCCTACGGAATAATTGAGTACTCATGTGTCTATTTCTTTCTTTCTTTTCTCTCTCTCTCTCTCTCTCTCTCTCTCTTTTTTTGTTTTAACTTTAGCTATAGCCTGGTCCACAGGCAGTCACACACGTTCAACACCAGTATTTAACTGAGGTAAGCGTCACACACACATACGCAGGAAGGTCCCATCCGGGAATCAATGCAGGCACCACTAAAAAAATGACTGGGAGTATTTTCACAGAAGTCCAATGAGTACAAGTTTCATAAACATATGAAATGCCTAGATCAAACTCCTATGAGGGATTAATTACTATGCTTTTAGGGACTCTTGATTTGTTCACAATGACAACTCAAGAAACCCATAGTAGCTTAAGATGATAGTTTTTAGTTTATGTTTGAACGCTGAGATATCTTATAGAAATTTCACTGACAAACAACAAAAGGACAAGTCACCTATGTTGTAACAGACAATGTCCTTAGAATCCTCCACTTCTTCCTGAAAGGCAGCATGTTTTCATTGGGGCCAACAATGAGTCTTTGCCTCTGCCTGGGTGTAATGGAGGCTCCGGCTCTCCGGAGGGCAGATGAGCCATTTTCTAAAATCTTGGTTGTTTGTTTTTAAGAGAAATGACCTGGTTGTCTGGAGTGTCTTTCTCTTTGTACTTATTTTGCTTTAAAAAAAATCTTGTAAAATCAGTTTTGTTTTGTGAACATTTCCACAAGATTTTTTTTTTTCCTCTTAGTGTCAAGGGCCTTTGGATTGAACTCTATCCCAGCCACCATTTTTTAAAAATTGGTTTTATTTTTTATTTTGAGACACAGTCTCAACAACTTGCTCAGGCTGGGCTTGAATTTAGGATCGTCCTGCCTCAGTCTCTCAAGAGTGCCGGGGTCACAGGCATGCACCTCCATGACTGGCTTCCTCCTACAGGTTTTAATTCTTGTATATTTAAGGAACCAAGACTACAAGTAAGGCATTAGAAAACTTCATCACTCTTCAATATTTCTTTGATATACAGTCATATATTCCAACAAACCCAACTCCATGCAATCACTGATCCGATGCCATCCTTTGGGAGAGATCTGATGTCACACAGTTTTGTTTTGTTCTGTTCTGTTTTTAACAAATGTCACATAAATGGAATCACAAAATACATTACCTTTGGATTTTGACCCTTTTTAAAAAGAAAAACCTCAACGCCATGATTCTGAGAGTCATCCATATACAGTATACTTATTACTTTTTATGATTGAATAATATTCCATTTCAATGAATATAACACAATTTACTTTTTCATTACCCTACCGAAGAGAACTGTCAAATGTCCAGAGTGGCTATACCAGTTTGCCTCCTCCCTTGCATGGCATGAGAGCTCTGGTAGCTTTGCCTCTCCACCAGCACTTGGTACACTGAACTCTGTGTTGCCAGCTACTGTATCTAATAAGCACTGCTTTTCAAAACAATCTTAGATGTATAGGAAATTTACTATTGTGTTATAGAGTGCTCTTACATTTTGGACTTCCTTCTTCCTGTGATTAACATCTTTCAAAAATATGATACATTTGCTAACGTCGCTGAAGCAATATTGATACACTATTATTAACTAAAAATACATACTTAATTCAGATTTCCATGATTTTTACCCAATTTCCTTTTTTCCTGAGGCAGAATCCCACTCAGGATATTACATTTAGTCAACAGGCCTCTCTAACCTCCTTCTTTGCTATAATAATTTCTCACTTGCCTTGTTTTTAATGACTGTAATATTTTTTAATGTCTACTTGTCAGGTATTTTGCAGAATATCCTTTTCCTGGGTTTTACCAGGTGTTTCGGGCAAATTAGGTTAGGACTATGGATTTCAGAGAGGAAGTTTTCCTCTCCAACGTGACTTTTCCCTAGTACTTGTCGCTTTGCTCTCCTAGCTGAGGCTCTGTTTGTCTGCCTGTTTCTCCACTGTGAAGTTCTCTTTCCCTGTCTGCCCACATGATACTCTTTGGCAGGAAGTCACTATATATAACCTATACTCAAAGAGTGGGGAGTAATATTCCCCTTCTTCAGGGAAGTCCACTTTTAAAAGATACATGAATTCTGCCTTTGTTCATTTTTCAATGCATTCCAGTGAATGGAAGGCTTGATTAGTTTGTGGGGAATTCCAGGTAAAGTGTTGCCTTGGTGCTTTCCTAGGATAACTCCTGCCAGATGCTCCATGGGGCAGCACCTGAACCACAGGCTCTCCTTCCACCTAACAAGTGTGAGATTGCAGGATGCCAGGTTCTAGTTTTCAGAGAATAGAAAAGCACCAAGAACTCTCTTTTAATGTATGTTCTGCTGGGTGATTGAAGGCCAAAAATCTCAGGAAGAACTATTTTTTAATATTTTGAGCCAGGCCCAGTAATACAGGACTTTTTCTATTTATTCATTTATTTCCTACAGATGTATCATTGACAGCTACTATGTAACATCTAACTTTGGTTTTAGTTTGCATTTCCTGAGTAAACCAAGTGTTGCATATGTTGCCCAGCCTATGTGCTGCTGTGGGAATTGAACGCAAGACCCCACGCTTGCCGGGGAAGCACTCTTAATGGCTGAGCTGTGCCTCCAGACTCAGAAAGAATTTTTGAGCCTTAATTTTGGCAGGCTAAGATTTCCTTTGGTGAGTGTCCTTCCTTTTGTTCATAGCTAGAATTAGTGTCATTTAATTTGCTATAATTATTTTCCATTACTTGGGGGAACTGCTTAGGAAAAGGAATTGATAGCTTGATTCTGGTCCAGTTTTCTCAAACTTAGCACCGGACAGCCTACTGCGCAGGGTGGAGGTTAGGATCCAAACAATCTCTCCCAAATCTCTCCTCAGCTTCTCCTCCTGCAGATCCATACAACATTCTGTGCAACTCAGTGTGTAGCGCTCATCACAGCAGCAACTGCTTGTTAACTGACACTTCGCAACCAGGCTCCAGTGTGTTCCAAACATTTGTTTATGTTTTTCCTATGTAAGGTGATTTTTACAATACCTTGCAAATCAAATCTGGTAATGGCATAATTTCTTCACCACATTAATTTTAATTCAAATATTGTGACATTGATTCTCAGCAAACACATTTTATATCATGTTGAACTTTATTATATACATATATGTATGGTGACCTTTGGGACACCATGCCTAAGCTTCATAATGGAGGGCTCTGCAGCTGCCAGACTAACTACTACATTGTCAGGGCACAGAAGTGGCTAACTAAAGATTTACTCAGTTGTGTTGTTATAGAAAGGGTATTGCTAAATGATTATTATGGAGGATGATGTCACATAAAGCCATATAAACATAGATTGTGATCATCAACATAAGCTCATGTCTAGCGAACAGGACCAAAGAAAACTTTAATTTAAAGGAAATAATTAAAATGAAAATTAATTTTCTGGGAGTTGAGAGTGTAGATCAGTGATAGTTTGCTTAGCAGCCTCAAGGCCCTTAGTTCAACTCCAGAGACCAAAACAATGCTATTACTAATACTACTAATAGTATTATAATGATGATGATAATAATTTTTCAGTGGAAAGGATGGCTTTTCACCATGACTTCTACAAACCAGCATCACTATTCTATTCAAAAATTCAAGTCTGCAATCAAGGTCCTCCTGAAAGGAGAAAATATAGCAATCGGAAGAGAAGCACGTTCTTCTTTGGGTTGTCAGCGCTGACGCATTCAGGACAGAATCTTTCCTCCAGTGCTTAACATTTTGATTCATGCGCTAAGGTCTCAGAGCCCGAGTCGAATGGTATGTCATTTGAATGTCAGCATTGGTTTTTATGATACTCTAAAAGGAAGCAGGTGGGGACACATGAGAGCTTGGCTGGTCTATCTGAGAGCTCAGTGCTGAAGTATAACAGTCTGTGTGAATGAATGGATATTAGGGTAATAGCCATGGCCCTTGGTCATAAGCCCTTAGCTGCTTCGTTAAGGCTCCCCGGAAAAGCACATGCCTAGAATGGGCACACCCACACCCGTCCACGTCCACGCACAGTTCTTGGCTAATGATGATTCGACTTCAAGATTTTTTTCACTTTATGATGGTATGATATTCAGTAGAAAATGCACTTCAAATTTTTAACTTTGAACTTTTCTTGGGCTAGAAATATCCTGTAATATACTCTCTCAAGATGTTGGGCAGTGCAGTGAGGCACAGCTCCCTGCAGGGACAGGATCCCTGAGAAGAACCTATCCGTACACCACAGTGGGGATGTTTGTCAGTTAAATGAATTAAATGCACTTTTCACCTATGTTATTTTTTAACTTACAAAGGCTTTATCAAGACGTAACCTCAGCTTGCGTTGAGGAGCATTTGTACATAAAATAAGGAATTGACTCCTGGAATTACAAAGCTTAGGAAATCCCACGATCTGCCATCTCTGAGATGTGTACTTAAGAAAGCTGGAGGCATTGTCTCAACATGAGCCTGAAGGATGGAGAACCAGGGGAACCAGTGGTGCATATGCATGTGTGGGCACAGGAGAGGGTGAGATACCTCAGCTCAGCCAGTGAGCCCACTCCTCCTCTGCCTTTTGTTTTCTGCAGACCCTCGGTGGTAATTCTCACATTGGAGGGGTGATCTTCTTTATCGAGCCCACTTACTTTAATGCTAATCTCATCCAGAAAGAGGCTCACAGACTTACCCAGAAATAATGTTTACCTAGGTATCTGGGTACTTCCAATCCAGTCAAAATGACACATAAAATCAACAGTGGAAGCTTCCCTGGTGCCAATGCATTGACAGCCTATTATGGTGTCCTCACCTCACAGTCATTTTCACCCTGATCTATGTGCAGTTGGCACGGTTACCTTAAACCCATCCCTCCTTCACTTAACTGTCCTTCCTGGCAATATTACCACCTGGCCATATAGAATTGGAAATGGGAGCTCACAGACCACATTGTTTCTGCCACACCCATACCTCAGTGGAGTGTTCACCGAAAAGAATTGTTCATTTCCTTCTCAGCAAGGGGGATTATCTACCTATGAGCAATGGGTGTGGCCTCCTTCCAGTGGGGCTTGCTGTCCAGAGGTAGGATTGCAGCACCCAACTACAGACAAACCCTAGTCTGCGTCTCCTGCCTTCTACCTGTAAACTCTGGAGCTGAGTGTTGCTTCCTTAGCTTTTTGATAATTTGCTCCTATAATGAATAGATGTGATGCACAATCACCAAGCACAGAGAAGAGTGGTAATCTCTGTTTAAGCTTTCCTGGTAGGATGGTGAATTATATAAAGTTATCTCACATACCGTGTTTATTTCAGTCACTTTCTTCAAAATAAGGCTGGGAGAGTAGCTCAGGTTTAGACATGGGCATGGAATGTCTAAGTTCCTCGGTTCAATCTCCAGCACCAAAAAACAACACATAAATAACAAAAAGATTTTACGGTTTACAAGTAAATAGGACTTGAACTGAGGTAATAAACATCCAAGATGTTAAAAAGTTACTACAAAATTAAATTCACTTTATAGTAAGACAATTCGCTTGTATATTTAATCCATACTGTTTGTTTCTTCGAGTGTTCCGGTTTACTCTTTCTTTGTCTATTTTTTTTTAAATTTACTATCTGTGGTTTCCACCCTGTTCTCTAACTTCTTACCGTAATTTCACACTTGACCAAAGAACAGGGGAGCCCAACAAAGCTGTTGGTATGTAAATAGCAGCTTTGGGGATGGAAGCACCAGAATGTTCCTAAACAGAAGAGGAGCTGCAGTTGCTTCATTTGAGTAAAAAAAGAATGTCTCAACATAGAATTTCAATTGCTTTCTAAAATAAAAAAAATGCATCATCTAGATACGAGCTTTACACTGAGCAGGAGAATATTATGGTAGGTTGATAATTATTTTGTTCACTTTATTTGCTTTTGAAAAATTTCTCAATATTATTGCAAAAATACATTTTGTGTGCTTTCCAACTTTGGCTTGCATATTCAAAGTTTTTTTTTTAAAAAAATAGAACTGAAATAATATCAAATCCAAAAAACAAATGAAGATTTTTGGCCCAACAGAAAGGTAGACATGATCAAGTAATGTTATTAAAAGAACCAACCCATTTATGTTGTGGAATTTAAGCAGATTAAATTCCAATTGTTCATTTAGGAGCATTTCTTGATCATCCTCTATTATAGTACATTGAGAATATTCGAAAGACATCTAATACGTGTTTACTACTGAAGTGTCGCTGAAGGAGCAAATAATTAGCAGGATTTGAGAATTTGTTAGAAATGCAAAATCTTAAACCCTACCTCCCAGATCTACTGAATTAAAATCTGCTTTTTACCAAGATTTCTCAGACGATGAGGGGTTTTGGATTCTGTGGAAAAAAAAAATAAAAAGACAGGACAGGCTTGTGAAAGACAGGCCCACCTGTACACATTTCCAAGGAAGGACAGAGAGGCTCAGAGAACAGCAAAGACTAATATTGAGCTTGCAAGGCAGGTATCTACTGGATAAGCACAGCACAAGATGGCATAACAAGCTTTTTATTCCCTAGTGCTCAGGTCCCTCCCCCTTTCTTCCCCATTGGTTGGATATTACAGGAGTGACAATCTTCCCAGAATGCACCTAAGCAATCTCTAAGGCAAGGGACAGCTTTGTCTGTAGTAGACTGGAAGGCATATGGTCCCTCAGAGGTTCCATGGTAACCAGTCTCTCCTGCTTCCTTTGTTTTTTGGTACATGCTTAGTGCAAAGCCCGTGAAAGTAAGTCTGCCAAGAAGTTCTCAAGGGGAAGAAGAACCAGGAGACAGGCAGAACAAAGGAGCAGGTTATTGGTCACCATTTTGCAGCAACTTTGAAAATGAAACACCTTCCTTACTCCTCACAAACCTACTAAATTGGAGTTTTAGATAACAGTGTATTTTTGTTTGGGACAAATATTACACGGGATATACTTACCCTAAAAGCAATTATTTTGTTGTATTTCTGAAATCTAAACTCAAGTGGGTGCCTCTTTTTGTTTTCTTTTCTTTTTTGTATTGTTGGGGATTTAACACCGAAGCTTGCACACTCTAGGCAAACATTATCACCAAGCTACATCCTCACCCTTTATATTTTTTGAGTCAGGCTTGCTAAGTCACCCGGGCGGGCCTCTACCTTGTGATCCTCTTGCCTTAGCTTTGTGAATAGCTAGGATCACAGGCATGTACCACCATACCTGGCTGAGTATCCTATGTTTTATCTAGAACCTACTAGGTAATATGCCTGAACACTATAGCTTGAGAAACAGGACTGCAGAACAATGATTGTAAAAATGCAGTGTAGCTCAGAATCCTCTGGCAGGCCAATTAAAACACACATTGCTGGACTCATCCTCAGAAATTCTGATTCTCTGGTTTGCAGGGAGACCCCCAAATTTTACATTTCTAAACATGTTCCTACGTGATGCTTTGCTGTTGGTCTAGGGAGCACAAGCTGAAATCCATTATGATAGAACATTAATTTTCCAGTGTGGCTTCCCAATGCCATCGGATGGAATCTCAGAACAAATACTATGCCTGGCTACAGAAGTTCTGACTTAATTGGCCTAAAATACAGCTTACGCACATTAAGTTTTCTCATCTCCTCCCCGCAATCCCAAAGGTTTTGATGTGATATAAAGAATAAGATCTGTTTCCCCCCTAAAACATGAAATACTAAAGTTAATTATACAAAGCATTATATAATTGCCTGAGTTATATTTATGCAAATCCGAAATTAAAAAAGGTCAAAAGGCCAAAGGTCATAAAGGCCTTAACATTGAAATATCTCCTTCCAACTCCACATAATCACATTTTTAATTTTCTGTGTTTGGAGCTTTTCTGTCGGGGGCCTTGCTGAAGTTGGAAAGACTGACTGTCAGGGTTAGCTAATGCCTAGAAACAGCAAGCAACCCTTTCCCACCTTGCCTTTCTTAGGCAAGCCTATCGATTCAGTGCCCAGACCTCCAGCCACCTCTTCTACAGAGGTGTCACAATGTCCAAGGTTATTTTCCATCCTAATCACCACAGGGGCAGGTACCAGGCAACCAGGAACAGAGGCCCCCTAAGCCTGCTGACCCTCCTTGACTCTTCTTTCTGCAGAAACAATCACATAGCGTCTTTCCCTGCCCCACACAGATGCTGATGGCTTCTCATTGGGTCCTCCTGAATGGTGAGCCATGTTTCCTGTTTGGGGGATCTGTGAGTATAAAAATTCTCTCATGATAATCGTTTTAATGTTTGTGAGTCTTACTATACATCCATCATTCAATAAGTTCCAGATATTCTCTTAACATACCCCACCAAGCCCATTGAGCCAATGGCAGATTTTTATTGGAATTGAAACAAAATCTTCAAATAAATGGAAATCGTGGAGAAGACCATTAAACTAAGGCTTCAAGCCAATAAAACTTTCTTAGAAGAAAATTCAGTTTTCTGGATGATGAGTCTACACAATGCTTGGAGATATTTGGTGACTCAATTTGTGTCTTTCTGCCTGAAGTTATCTGTCAGGTGGCCCTCATCGCCCACCTGGGTCCTTAGGTCAAACAGGCCTGGCAATCATAGAAAGATATATTATAGCCCTTCAAAGAGTGACACGATCATTCCGAGGCTACATTTTACAGTCAGCACACTTCAGGAAAGAGAGAAGGCAAGAGTTCCTGTGCATTGCTCATGGTCATCTATTGCTTAAGGTCATCTGGAAAACCAGCAAATAAAGTTACAGCTCTACTAGTTCCTGTAAAACCTTTCCATTGAGTCACTCCGGCTCTTTCTGTTATTTTGTATTATTTTCCTCTTTTTTGGGTTCCTTATTGCTAGCAGACAGAAAACATTCGATTAGTTGACAGAAACTTCTGGTTTTAAATGTGAAGGACATCGAGGTTCTATTTATGACCATTCTCAACTGGACAAAAGAACAAGCTAAGCTAGGGGTGCCTTTCGCTCACCAGTTTTTCATGATGCTAATGTTATCTGCTCACTGTAACATTTGCCTGGCGTAGGCAAATATCCAGCTTGCACTGAGTGGAGGAGAGAGGTAGAATTGTAACACCTGTCAGGAAAGATGTATAGAGAAACGCTGCGTGATGCCTAAGGGTGGATAAAAGGAATCCATAATACATTTATAATGATACCTGAATTCTTCATTCCTGGTTTATGAAGAAATCCAAGCAATAGACACTGCTTCTTCCTGACTTGAGCAATTGGGATTATACTCAAGACATACACACAAAGTAGGCCAACAAATACAAGTCTGACTTGAGGAGTTCTAGCACATAATAAAGAATATAACTAGCCTTTGTCTCTGGTTCTTAGAGGTCGGCTCTAATCTTGGCCTTGTCGGAGTGATGGGAGTTTCTTTGTTATTGATGGTGAGCACTTCGCACCACTTCTACTAATTTTTGCTAATGAAATGGTGGATGATAGGACTGATTATGCCAGAAAGAGCAACCTTGAGATGACAGGGTGAGGGCTTTGGATCAGCTGAGCTCAGCCTTATCAGGAAAAAAGGGAGGGTGGCTGGAGATTGAATTTAACTTGCTTATGCTCCAATCAATCATGTCTATTTAATGAAATGCCAATAAAAACAGGACAGTGACACTGTTGTATCACTGGTTAGCAGATCTCTGCATACTGTTACACATCAGTGTGCTAAGAAGCAAACCTGTCTAGAAGATGATGAAAATTTCTTGCTTGGAATCCTCCTGGACTTTTCTCTGTATGTATCTTTTAACTTGTATCTCTTAAAGTAAAG
Organism: Ctenodactylus gundi; assembly: GCA_004027205.1. Taxonomy (NCBI): domain Eukaryota; kingdom Metazoa; phylum Chordata; class Mammalia; order Rodentia; family Ctenodactylidae; genus Ctenodactylus; species Ctenodactylus gundi. Next base: position 41,786 of record PVKB01003863.1, on the reverse strand, counting down.
CTATAATTACAGATTCCTAGTGGGTTCTTTCTAATAGTTTATCAAACAGGAGTAGATAGCTGGAAAGTTGAATATAGATCATTTGACCAGATGTGAGGGTCAATCTGCGTACTCTTGAGTTCGTGCTTCATACCTGAAGTGAAGGACAGACTTGTGGAGGGTCACATACCTAACAGACCATGGGCCACCAGGAGTTGGCCTTGCCCTCAAAAATTCAGATTCATTCTCTCTCTTTTCCCTCCTTTTTAAATTAACATGGTACATATATTCAGAACAGAAAACTACTTATTGCAAATTTACATTAATCGTGCCATTTTCAGTCTTGCCTGCCAGTGATTTGCTTAAGCTCCCTTCCCCAAGGAGGCGTGGGCGGCTGGCACCAGATTCTCGGGAATAGAGAAGGCAGTGGGCCCAGTATCCATACGTTGTTCCAAAGGTGAAAGAGAAAGCTATGCAAGCAGCTTTATATTTCTAGTTTCTTTAGATGCTGTCAAACAGGACCAGGTAGCTGGGCAAGGCAGATGGCAGATGTAGCAATGAGAGGACGAAGACTCTGGGACCCAAAAGGCCAAAATGTACACCACTGTAGAGAAGAAAAGTCAAGCAATTTTCCGGGCCACAGGGCCTTCAGATCTGGCTTACCTCTACACCTTTCTCCTGTCATTGTTCACTGGGCTCTAGTCACATCAGCCTGCCTTTTCTCTCTTAATCAATCTCAGTTCTTGCTTCAGAACCTTAGCAATTGTTTTCTCTCTCTGGAATGCTCTTCCCTCAAAAAACAGCTCCCTTTCCACATGTACAATTTAGCTCCAACATTACTTTCTTCCGGAGGAATTCCTGGTCATTTTTCCAAGATACTCCACCCCTACCCCATTTTGGAGTTTTCTTCTGGCCTATGACATGGTATATATATATTTACGTATATATATTTACACACACACACACACACACACACACACACACATATTTACAGCCTTTATTGCTTGAAAAATATCCATTTGCTTTTGTTGCAAATGTATATCCTGACTACCTGTCCCGTGTACGTGATGCACACACACACAAGAAGACAGGAGCTTCACCTGTCTGGCTGGCATCACATCCTTGATTTATGGAATTGTAACTGGCAGTTATTAATGAATGAGTGACTGAAGAAAATGCATTGGCCACACATTGCCACTGTGATAGGTGGTGTGAGGCTCACAGGAAGTATTAAGTCTTCTTTCTTACTCAAAGAAACTGTGGAAGTCACACACATGGAAAAGAAAGTGTCAGCCACTTCTGTGGCTCCTGCTCATCAGAAGATGTTAAGGGTCCTACACTCGGTTTGTGTTTCTCCCTGGAGTGATGAATCCATCCACACCAAGACTTCAATAGCATCCGGACACAACTGATTCTTAAATTACTTCTTACAATTTCAACAAAATAGTAAAGGGCTTTTTTTCTTTATTTGTATTATTATTTATGAATCTGATTTGGCGGTTTACTCCTATAATCCTAGCACTTTTGGAGGCTGAGGCAAGTTTGAGTTTGGGAAACTTAGTGAAACCCTGCCTCAGATAAAAAAATTACAAAAAGACAAGGAGCAATGAAAACGTGCACCAATAGAAGGTTGGTTAAATAAACTATGGTACAATAAAAGGGGGAGGGGCTAGGGACGTAGCTCAGTGTGATGGCCCTAGGATCAATTCCTAGTACCACAAAAAAAAAAGTTAACCTTGCCTCCCAGGAAGTATAAAGTAGAACATATGAAATGAAAGAAGAACATAAAACCTGATAAAGAAATTGGAAAAAAGTACAAGAAAATAAGAATCACAGCCCCAAAGTCACTAAAATCATATTACAAAATAGAAGACCATTTTAACTACAGAGAAAAGACTTAGGATATAATTATCTTTTTATATTATTCATACAGAAAAGTTGGATTAGTACTTTTTTAGAAGTGCCTGATATTTCCAAATATAGATGAATCTGTATAGTGAAACTTATGGGGAATTTGATAGTATGCATACTCATCACAATTTAGTTGTAGTGATAAAGACAGAATAAATTACCAATGGTTGGTTGCCGGTCTCAGAAGAAAAAAAAAATACAAAAAGCAAATAACTTAAAGTGAATTCAAATTTCTCTAATTTGCCATCATATACAAATGCCTTAGGCTCTATGCCAAGAAATATTTTAGGACTGGCATTTGTTCAACATCCTAAATTTAACCAGCTGCAATTCCTTTTTAAGTGTCATCCAATACAATCTTTTGAAATAGAGGGTGTGCTTTTATGTGTAATTGACATTCCATCTGAATATTTACTCTCTAGATGAACAGATTGCAACATGTTCCATCTAGATTAGAAAAGGCAAAGGTCACAGTTAAAGAAGACACAAAAAAGATTAGTTAGGTCTTTTTCTCTGGGCCTAACTGTCTAGAATATTGCCACGTTTATAACCTATGTTATGAATAGGCAAAGTTATTGTCTAGTATTTCATAAAGAAGTGAATTTGCATTCTTTACAACCAGAATATGCTAGAACTAGATGAATCTTTTCAGAATGCTTAATTGCTATGCAACGTCCTCTTCCTAGAAGGCAGCAGGCTGAGGCCCTCATTCTAACACCAGTAAGTGGCAGACTCCAGGTCTTACCAGGAGCCCATGATCTCCCCCATTCACTCCACAGATATTTATGGATGTAGATAGTACTGTATTAAAAATAAGAAGACTCATCATTTATCTCTAAGGTGCTCATGGGAGACAGGGGTGCAGCCCACTTCCTGTTTCCACCCCAGGAACACACGGACAGAGCTAGTGCAGATCCTACCTCAACCCCAACAATAAACGCATATAAATGCTGTTAAAATGGAGCTCTCCTATATGAGCCATTCAAAGCCAAGTTTGAAAGAAGACCCCATTGTCAGCCTACTGAAGTCACAGCCAACTACAGCACTACTGTTAAGTTTCCCTGGACCGTCTCTTCTAGGATAGGAGAACTGAGTGAGGACTGGGATGGGAAATGCTACAGAATGCCAGCACCTGGGAGGAACGCCTCTTCCTCACTGTGAAAACAGGAAACACTCTTTCCATATAGGTAACTAAGGAGCAAAGGGTGCTGATCACTATTTTATTGGTAGTTGGAGAAGTCAGAGGACATTTGGACGCCCACCACTGCGAGGAGAGCTTGGCCAGTCAGGGGGGCAACCGGGCTGATTATTTTTGTCTATACGTTTGGGGTGTGGTAGAGGAAGGTGTGAGCTGTCACTAACGATTAACAAGGAAAAAAATCAACATTTAATAAAAGCAAAATTTAAGGATGCATCAACTACAGCATTAAGTCATACTTTCTACCAGCCTCGCGGTATTAGGAATTGTAGGCAAAAAATAGCTCTACGTAGCAAAACTATTTTTCAAGCATGAAAGTAAAAATTATGAACACATCCAGAAAAGGGCTGAAAGAATTATAATAAACTTGCACTTAAGTGAGGGATTCAAAGATCAATTGTGAATGAAAAACTGACAAAATCCAAAGAAGCTTTTATTAAATCTATAACAACAATTTAATGTGAACATCAAGTAGCAAGAGTATTTACAATTTGAAATATAAGCACATAAAGAGTCACTAATTCTGCCTGGGAGAGTAAAGAAAGAATCGGTCTTTAAACGAGTATAAAAAGATGAGGGGGAAGTTAGCAGCACCAAGGCGTAGAAGGAGCCTTCCAAAGGCAAAGCTCCTAGTATGAAGGCATACAGAATGTCCTAGAAATTACCCAGTAGTTTATAACTGAAATGATTTGTGAGGAAGTGCAGAAAAAAAGGCTGGAAAGGAAGGTGCTGAATTTGGTTTTCCTCTCCAAATAACGTGATCAGAGTCAGCTTGCACAAAATGTTACGTTATAATCAAAGCTATTAGACAGATAGAGAAAAATGTATGAAATTAAAAAACACTGTTAGAAGTAATAGCACCAAATATTCACACTATGAGACTTTTTCATCCTACACTACTTTAAATATTATTTTGCTATTTTCAAAAGATATCAAATATATTTTTTCCTCCAGCTTATTACTGTACATATGGGAAATGTAATGATACAATGAGCTTGAATATTTTGTGCACATAAGTATCATGGCAAAGTTACAATCCCTTCCCCTTCCCCTTTTTGACCCTCCCTCAACTTCTGCTTCCCCCCAAACCCCACTATCACCCCACTTGTTTTTTTTGTTTAAACATATCATTTCCCTTTCTCCTTCCCACCCTCTCACCCCTTCCTTCCCTTTCTCCACGAAGTCCATCTTCTTACTTTCTTACATGTCTCTTACATTTTTTTATGGTTTGTTTTTTTCATATTAGAGAAACTGTATATTATTTAACTTTCGAGTCTGATTCATCAAATCATTTTCTTTAGATCTGATGCTGGCTTATCATCCTTGTGACTATTAAATAGTAAGACAATTTCTTATATACTGATATAGCTTTCCATTTAGTAGCCAGAAGTATTTTCATTCACAGTTATAAAATGGATCTGAAGAGTGAACATGTTTGAGAAAAGAAAAATTCATCAATTAAAAACAGTGAGGAATCAACTAAAACATTTACAGTGAAGTTACTCTTTGCAGGATGCAACTGTCCCTTGAGCAAGTAGAGCTCAGTTTCCTCTCACCGCAACGGCTGCGGTGAGAGGTTAAAAAATTATTTTGTCTCATACATTCCAAAATGCTGAATGTAGTTGGAAAAAGTGATAAATATAAGATCAAATAAGATTGATAAATATAAGAATTTAGACAAGTATTTGGGATTTAAAGATGTTAAAGATTTCCGTTGATGGTAATTCAGACTGAAGGCCTCAAAGGAGTACTCAGAGCTGGCCAAGAGCACTGTGGAGAAGGTCAGACTTGTATTTCTCGATTGGGGTCTTTTCCCCCCATTTTTATTAGTATATATGACACACACACACACACACACACACACACACACACACACACACACACACACACTGGTTATGTGAGGCTTGAAAATTTTGTGCACATATATATTGTGACATCACTACAGACCCTTCCTCATCTCTCCTTTGGTCCTCCCAAATCCCTGTTTCTGCCCTGACTGCCAAAATCTCACACATTTTATTCTATCTCTATTGGAGACTTTTTCTGCTCTGTACCTTTCTTCAGATTTTAATTACTATTGAGTAGCATGCCTCAAATAATATCAGGGTCAAACAAATGTAGATAGAAGATGAAAACCATAAATTCACATGGAAGAATTTTTTTCTTGACGTCTGAGCCCTCGGAAGATGAGGATGCTCACGAAATCACTGAACTGAGCTCCAAGTACAGCTTTCTAGAAGCATTTGAACTGTTTCAATCAATCTATCAACAGTTATTTGTTGCATGTCTGCCTGTGTACAATATTGTATGGCACAATCTCTTCTGCTTAGATGGGAGAAAAAAATGAACATGAAACAACCAGAGAGAAATGAAGGATGAACTCTGTTGTACTAAGACAACTGATGATTGCTAATCTTTTCGATTTCTTCCAAAGCTCCCTTTTACCTTCAACGCAGAGTCCAAATCCCCTATCATGTTCTAGCGCATCTTTTAAATTTAGGTCCAGCTCATTTTTACAGCTTCATCTCCAGTGCATTCTTTCATGAACTCCAAGCCCCAGTCCTACCAAATGACATGCAATGTTCCAGGTTTTTCATCTAGTTTTTCCCCCCATTCTCAGGGCCATTCCTTGCTTGCAATGCACTCCCCACTCCCTTTTGTTTAATTCCTACTCATCCACTTAAAAGTTTTGTCAGTGAATAAATGTCATCCCTAAAAGTCTTATGCTTTTCCTATTTTATCTGTTTTTCACCTTATTTTTTCTTTTTTCTTTTATTTTGATAAAAATCCAGATAACATAAATTTTAACTCTTTTTTTTTTGGTAAATACATGAATTCCAAATTCTGTAATACATTAGAAACATGGAGATTTGGGGATTGAGGAATTAGTGAGTGTCTAGGTCCATCCCTTTTTCAGGGATTCACTCCTTTCCTATCCGACCATTGCCTCTGTTCTACCCTGCCACTCATGTTGGGGCCTTTATATGTTCTTATTTTTGTGCATTTCATAAGAGGGACATATATAGTCAGTCTTTTGTGCTTGGTCCATTTCACTCTGCATTGTCGACTGTAGGTAGCCTCATTTTTGTTCAAATGCTTCATATCTGTCTTTCTTTATGGCTGTATTATTATTCCATTGTGTATAGGTACCACATCTTCCATAACCATTTCTGCATGAATGGGCAGGTAGACTGTTTCCAGGATTTGGCTATTATGAATTGTGCTGCTATAAACATGAATATGTACCACACTATATTAAAATCACTTGCTGCTTATCTAATTCACATGCTGTAGGTTTTAAAGTATCAAACAGGAATGAACAAACAGCAGTTAAATTCTGATCAAGTTGAAATAGTCATATGATGTTTGAAATTACATCTCTTCAAATAGTTACTGTTTTTATTGAAACTGTCCTAGAAAAACATATGAAGTAATATTTGGAAACATGGATTCAGACTCAGATTTCTGGCTAGGAGATAGATTCAGGAATATTACAGCAAATTTTCTTCTAGAAGGTGGAAGATTTGACTGTAGGAGAATAAGAGCTCAAAGGAGCAGAGTGGTTACAGGATGTTATCTGTGAAGCTCTACAGGATGGAAGGAACAACACATAGCCAATGGACTCTGCAGTATGCTCAAAAGTTAGGGCTGATCACTCCAAATTTGAAAGGCGAATTTAAAAAAGAAAAGGCTTTCAATAATTGGCACATTTAGTTGTAATGAGTAATTAATTTTTAAAACACCTAATGGACTCAGAAATGACTGACCACAATGAATACAGTTAGATGCTTCCTTTCTAATCTTGATGTCAATATGAAAAGCACACCCTACCACGCAATGTTTCTAGATGCTCTTATGAAAGAAATACCCTAGCTAGGACAGAGGTTATATGTGTATGATGAAACTCTCCTTAGCTTAACTCTTGATTGGTTCCATGTTATTCTTTTGTCAAGGTTGCTCAAACTTGACCTTCTGTACCCTGGTGCTAAATTGTATTTTGCCAGAGTAACCAATTAATTTTAATCACCTCATACAGATCCTGTACAATCACATCAAGAACATGGGGACAGACTTACTTTCTCCCACGGATTACAAGAGGGCACACAGGGCTTGATGTGACTTTCTACCATTGTGCACCTAAGTATACAGTGATTACACAACCATTGGCTGGCTTGGAAACGGAGAAGTAAAAAATAGGAAGAGCTGAGAAAGAGGAAATGAACTTGGAACTGGCAGTTCCTAGCTTCGAAGACAACTTAGACAGCTGCTCTAATAGTGTAGGAAACAGTCCTAGAAGTCATTTTTGACAGAATGAGCAAGTGAGCGATGACCAACTCCCAGAGGGACTTTCTTCCCTTCTGGGGAAAATGCATAGTTCTTCCACTTACAGAACATGGCCACCCATGTCTCCACCTCGTAGACATCCTCTCAATTTGAGAATTCTACTAGAATTTGTCAACTTGATATAAACAGTTTCCAAATTTCTGATTACGCATGTGTGGCAAAGGTATACGCTGGGAATAAGGTAGCCATGTGAGAGTCAGGATAATCTCTCAGATCGATGAGAAATTTTTTAGTGGTATCACACAGAAATGCTTTTAAATTATAGTAAAATATGCCATCCAAAGTAGAAAATTTCATGAAAAAATGTTCTGGGTTAACAGTTCTGTAATAATAAATCCAAAGATTTAATGATTGTGTATTTTTCTGAGAGGGAGTTTAGACTACTGTTTGATTCTTAACCTAGATCGGGGCAGTCCTTTTCCCCTTCCCCTCCTTCCTACATTTATTGTCATGTCCAACTACTAGTTAGTACAAGTTAATTTAATGATCTTCCTATTCTTTTAAGGAAAACTTATGACTCAATGCTAAGGTCACCTTCCATCTTGTCTTAAAATTGGTAATTATAAAAATCAAAACTACTGAATCTGGTTATGTGCTAGAAAATATCACAGAAAAGATCTACACTTTCTTTAAATACTGCTAGTAGGAATATTTGTTTTCAACTAATTTGCATTAATGAACACTAGCTAAGTAGGCATGTTCACAAGCTGTGAAGGTATAACTTTATGCCGCAGTAATTCTGAATTGGAGCCAAGATTTTAATCAGTACAGGCTATTGATTTTACCCATAAGGAGCATTCATATCTTAACAGAATTGGCAAAATCCAGATATTATCAATCATAACTAATAGTCCTCATTTGGAATGCAAACACATTATTGTTTTATTTGGTTCAGAAATTATTTGCAAACTCAATATAACTCAAAGCTATGCTAGAACTTGGCTGAAAATATCACTGAATTCTTCTACTAAGCATGTGTTATTCTTAAATATCTTGGGAAATAATACTTTTTATTGATTATAAACTTTCACTAACCTTGGTTTCTTACATTCCAAATCACACAAATAAAAACAATCATAACAAAAATAAAAATAAAAATAGCAACTTTGTATTAAATATTACACAATGGAGAAACACAATTATGAGATGTTTAGGTGAACATTAACTTATATATAGTTTCCCCCATTTTATGGATATGTACATATGTAATATATAATGTTTACATTGATCTAGACTATTTTGTACACATACATATTGCAGGAAAATTACAAATCCTTCCCCTCTCCCTTGTGACCCTCCCACACTGTCCCCACTAGTTCCCATTATTTTCCCCAAGTTGAATCCATTTACCTACAAAAGCTTCAAACCTATCTGTCTTTATATATGAGTAGTACTCCATTGTGTACAAATACCACAATTTGTGTATCCATTTGTCTGTTCATGGGCATTTTGGTGTTTCTACATTTTAACTATTGTTAGTTGTGCTGCTCTGAACATGGGTATGCATGTATCTTTGTTATAGAAATATTATATGTGTGTGTGTGTGTGTGTGTGTGTGTGTGTGTATTTTGAAAAGGGATATATATGTATATACAAACATGTCACACACACATACCCATATATACATATATGTGTTTGTATATACATATATATCCCTTTTCAAAATATTTGGGACCAAAACTATTTCAGATCTGGAATTGTTTTTGATTATAAAATTTTTTATATAGATAAAGAAATATCTTGGGAATAGGACCCAACTCTATACATAAAATTCATGATTTTTTTTTGTTTCTTATATATTTTACACACATAGCCTAAAGGAATTTTATATAGTACTTTAGTAATTTTGTGCATGAAACAAAGGTTTATGGTGTAAAATTTTCCACTGTGGTACCATGTTGATGGTCAAAAAGTTTTGGATTTTGGATCATTTTGGACTTTTTGATGTTTTTGATTAGGATTGTTCCACTTCTTTGTGTGGCACAGAGGAAGAGGGAACAGAAAATGACAGAGAGGAGAGGGAGAGGAAGAGGGAAAGGGAGAAAGGAAGGAGGAGATGGAGAGAGAGAGAGAGAGAGGGAGAGAGAGAGAGAAAGGGAGAGAGAGAGAGAGAATTCTTCTAAGTGACATATCTTCTCAGCAACATTTGCATATTTACTGCACCAGGAATCATAATGGACTTGGTAGTTGAGGATCCCTGAAGTAGAATTCTCCCACAGAAATTTTTGACATTAATCAGAAACAATTAACCACAGATTGTGTCTGAAAAAGCTAGGAGACTAAGGGATTGGCAATGTGCCTAAAAATGAGCACTGTCCATACTGTGGATACCCAAAGTATATTTCTGGCTAAACGACGCCATTCCTGCGCCTAGAAAACAGCCTGGGATTGCTCCTATCCATAATAAACCAAACGGGTAAAAGAAGCTGTCCAGTATTATTAGCACCTAAAGAGATGACGCAAAATGTAAGAGCCTAGCTTCATAGAAAGAGCAATGGGCTCCAATGTCTGCATTTTTATGAAGTACCTGAGATGACTCTAATATACAGTAAAATTTAAGAATCGCTAACAAAGACAATAACTTGTCATGATATAGCCTCATCTGTTTTTGTGTGGGAGACTTTCACCCACACAAAACCCCGAGTATTAAGTTTAACATTCAGATTTCTTGCTGGAAATGAGAAATTATTGCCAATTTTTGGTAAGATACATACACAATGGGTTTCATGACTAAAATAATGCGTCCTGCTGGGAAATGAGGTGATTCCAACTGCTTCTAATCAAGTACTTTTAAAATGCCGAATAGTTATCTGTAGTAAAGGACAGGAAATAATCAGAAAGTCACTTCCTGGTGACTGATTCTTATTTGTGCAAATTCGAAATATTGTGTTAAAAAAAAGAAACTGCATTCCTGAATGCTACTTAAAATTGCAAAGACGGTGGATTGTAGAGTCTGCGATTTAAACAGCTGTGGTGGTACAGAGTGACTATAATTTGACTATGAATCATGGTGATGCTCACGGGAAGGTTGTGACAAGATTGTGACAAGGAGACAAAGGGGCCCTGCTGTCCATTATAAACCACTGCATTGCCTCTAGATAAATGCATCTTATCCTTTGAGTGGAAGCCACTATCAAATTTCCCCCGCAGCCTGTTGTTCATAGTAATGAAAATGCACTTTGTACAGCACAAGCTGCCTAATTCACTAGCAGAAGCCTGCACGGACCCCCCTGCCTGCTTTGAAGGAGAAGAACAAGGGAGAAAATAAATCCATATTTTTCTAAAGTGGCTGTCCTTAACCTCAAATGTTTGGAAATCTTCCTTGTTATTGGGAGATGCTTCCTGCACCAGGCAGCCAGGTAAATCCCCCAGAGGCCTTAACTGATAGACACTGAGTTCCTCTTCAAGGACAAAGTGCGCCTGCTGACTCTTTGGTGCTGACGTCTTTCCAAGGAGACGGCAACGAATTTCACTCAGCTTTCTTCTTCTGGCTATTTACCCATGGTTACTGGGCACACATGTTGGACTGACTGTATTATGGATCCTGTGGTTCAAGTGTTAGATCAATCCAAATAGCATCCAAGTTCGCACAAAGAACTTTTTTAGCATGGCATTAGACATAAGAATATTCAGACGGTTTTCAAAAATGCTTAAAAAGCAACCATTGACACTGGCTTCCTGCTTTCTATCTGACAGTTTGTAACTTTATATTCATGTTCTTGAAAAAGGGCAAGACTCTAATCAAACCAGACAGGGTGATAAGAACAGGGACATGTTTTGACATGATTGAAGTCAAGGTTTCCTTATAAGAATAAAGAGGACAAGTTGCGGGGATGGATTGATGTTCGCTTTTATTTTCACCAAAGCTTCCTGCACAGGTTGAGCCTAGGCTGACAACATGACACACTTTTGAAATGGTAATGTTGTTTTTGCAGTCTTCATGGATAAAATACTGTTATGCCAAATCTGTGCTGGAGTCGATCAGACTGTTTTTACATCTTAAAGGAGTATCTAATTACTAATCTCAATGTTGTCTGTTCCAGATTGCAGATGACAAATACTCCATAAGCAATCTTCCAAATCAGCTCAGCTGCCTGGGAAAAGATGGAGAGTTGCCTTTAAGAAAACCCAGCCTCTATAAAAAGAGCTGGATCAAAACTAGATGCCAGATCACACACCCACTGTGGTTGGGCCGACGAAAATAGCCACTGGCACAGATTTAGTTCACTTCAATGTCAGGCTTCCCCTCCAACCACCCTGCCTCGCTCCCCTACCTCCAACTCCCTCAACGATTTCCATGGTGAACTCAGTGCTCATAGCTGTGCCTGAGCTCCGTGCCAAACCAGGGCTGCATCGGACGCAGCGCTGGGAGGCAGCCGGCTCAGAGCTCTCCTCTTCCTCCACGCTGTCCTGACAGCTGAAAGCGGCAAAGGTTGGTTCTGCAGTGCGAACACGTAGAGTCCGTCTGCAGAGCGGCGGGCCCTGTGTTTTACACACTTTACCTCCCTGAATCCTCCAGCAGCTCTGCAGCACAGTTACGATGATCACCATGCTCTGGTGAAGGAATGAGGGTTCATGAGTGGCGCAGCCGATTCTGGCTCGGGTCGGATTATGGAAGCTGTGCAGTGAGCCGTGCTGCTCATCTGGGTCCTGTTGGTCAAATGGAATCCTCATCTCATGCCTGGGTCAAGCGTCCTCTCGGAAGGGAAGGTCAATTGTCCACACACGCACCTCTCACCTCAAACCCCAAACCAAAATGTCTGATTCTAGATCACTAGTACTTGAAAAAGTCAATATAAGTGAGAAGTAAAGAAATAAAAGGATGCTGGTTTGTTGTTAAAAAAAAAAAAAAAGACCTGAAGACAGTAAGAGAACACTTGCTTAAAGGTGATGAAGTTAAAACTCTATATACCATCTGCTTACTAAATGAGAGTAACTTTCACATCTGCACAGCCTTCCCTTCTCTTCCTTCCCCCACCTCTCTCTAAGTTTCTTTTACAACACTCTCTCACACACATTACTTATTCATGCATGATCAATTTTATTAGCTTTTAAGCATCTTCAACACAGGTGCTATGTGCCAGAGATAACCAAGATTAATTAATGTTCTCAAAATTCTTACATTTTAGTTGAGAAGACAGAAAGTCATTGATAGTAGTACAGGATGATATGTCTTACAACAGAGACATCACAGGTAGGTGGGGTATAGTCATCCCAGCAATAAAGAGGTTCAAAATATTCTTCTGTGTTTTATTTTTAACATAATACTTTAATAGTAATCTTGGACATGTTTGCAAAAATACTCAACAGGTGGAAGTTCTACTTATGTAACCTATTTCTTTCCCCCAAGTCCTTGAATCACCAGCAATGGCTTTATATCCCACAGATTAACTAGTAGGTCTGCCAGGACTAAGTATAGGTTGATTATTCTTCACCTAAAATACTTGGAACCAAATGTCTTTTGAGTTTTTAAATTTGCATATCACTTCCTTTTTCCCTTCCCGCCCTTTTCACCCCTCCCCACCCCATGTTCCTTTTCCCTCTCCAAAAGGTCTTTTCACTTTCTTCCATCTCTCTTTTATATTTTTGCAATTTGGTTTTCTCATATTAGAAAAACCATATGATATTTAACCATCTGTGTCTGATTCATTTCACTGAGCTTAATGGTCTCAAGATATATCATTGTCCTACAAATGACTCAGAATTGTCTTTCTTTATGGCATAGTAGCCCAGTGTGTATATATACCATATCTTCTTAATCCATTCATCTTTTGATGGATGTATTAACTTCTTCCAAGATTTGGCTATTATAAATGATACTATAATAAACATGGGTATGCATGTATTATTGGTGTATGACGACTGTAAGTTTTGGGGAAGGTGTCCAGTAGAGGAATAGCTGGGTCAAATGGGATATCTATTTTCAGTTTTAGAGGAATCTCCATATTGCTTTCCATGCTGGTTATATAAGTTTACAGTCCCATGAGCAATGTAGGAGGGTTTCTTTTTTCCTTCAACCTCGCCAGCATTTGCTCTTTGAGTTCTTAATAGTACCCATTCTTATCAGAGTTAGATAGAACCACTGTGCTGTTTTGAGTTGCCTTTCTCTGATGGCTAAAGATATTGAAAAATTTTTTCATGTATTTATTTGCCATTCAGGCTTCTTCTGAGAACTATTTATTCATCTTGGATTCCTATTTTTTGATCAGATGCTTAACTTGGAGGGTCTATTTTTTCAGTTCTGTGTATATTTTTGTTACTAGTCCTCTGAGGAGTAGCTGGCAAAAGTTTTTTCAGTCCATTGGTGCCTTCTTCACTTTATTGATTGTTTCTTTTGCTGTGCATAAGCTTTTCAGTTTGATATAACCTAATCTGTTGATTCTTGGTGCTATCTCATGTGCTTTGAGTATGCCACTGAGAAAATGCCTATGCCTATATTTGCAAGGGTTTTGCCTATTTTTTCTTTCAACAAGTTCAACATTTCCATTTTAATGTCTAAGGCTCTGATCCATTTTGATTTGACTTTGGTAAACGGTGAAAGATATGGGTCTAGTTTCATTCTTCTGCATGTGGTTAGCCAACACCATTTTTCAGAGTCTATTTTTACACCAGTGTATGATTTATGCCCTTTCATCAAACATCAGATGACTGAAAGTATTTGGGGGTGTCTCTCTGTCCTCAGTTCTGTCCCAACGATCTACCTGTTTATTTTTGTGCAGGTATCATGTAGTTTTTTCACTGTTGCTTTGTAATACGACTTGATATCTGGTATTGTTTTGTTTCTTAGGATAACCAGATGGCTTTTGAATTTTAGGTTTTCTTTTAGATTCTGGAATATCAATATGTATACAAGTGAGATACCTTGCGAACAGGGTCCAAGTCTAACATAAAATTCATCTGTTACATATACAACTTACCCACATAGTCTGGAAGTGATACACAATATTTTAAATAATTTTATACAAAAACAACATTTTGTACATTGAACCACCAGAAAACACTTCAAATTTTCTGTTTGTGGCATTATGGGGGGGGGGGGTGTCAAAAAGTTTCAGATTTTGGAGCACTTTAGGTTTTAAGTTTTTGGATTAGGAATATTAAATCTGTGCTACTTGTTAATAAGTTGTTGTGGAAGAAATCGTTTTTTTGTAAAAAAAATTCTAGCTATCTAGTAATATCCTGCTCTTATTGTTAGTTATATTTTCTTAAAATACCTAAATATCTAAAGAGTAGATAGTGACCAGCATGGCATTGCCAAATGTTTCCTACAAGATTATGGGCTACCTCCCAGCACTGAAGTCAGGTCAGGGTGAGGAATGTCTATGTAACCACAGCTTACAACGCAAGGGGGACTCCACCTCAGGTTACCTTGCATGGTCTGGACTATGTATGAGTCTACAGATCCATACACTCTAGTATTCAGAGTCTGGCCAAGGTGTGGCCCCTTCCTTCCAAAGACTGCAGCTTGCCACATAGCAAACTGCCTCTGGTAAGACACCTACACAGGCAAGTGAGGAAGCTCTCATGGCAAAGGCTCAACTCTCAAGGCAAACAGAATAAAACAAAACATCTTCAGTAGGAAATGAACAAAACATCCTGTACCAGAGAGAACCCACTTGGCTGCAGAAACTTCTGATTGAAGCATTCTCCTGGCACTCAAAGTGGAAAGAGAAAAACAGAGAGAACTTAATCTGAGCAGTGGGGAAACTTCTTCTGCAACAATGAATTAGCTACACTCCTAGGCACAACAAGACGCCATATGGGGCTTCAGCAGAGACCGTCTCTATGTAGTTGCTCCTAGGATGTAGCCCAGAATGGACAAAATCACCAGGGTGAAGATTCAGCTCATCAGGCATCACATCAAAGAACTGAGTTCCTTAAATCAATAATCTGTTCAATTACAGGACAATTTCTGTTGGAAGTTGTGTGACTCATATTGATTTACAATTTTCTCCTCTTCTTAGCTCATTTCTTATAGTTGCCCTAAGAAGAGTTGACCTTATTATCACACATTACCCAAGAGGCAACAGAGGCTGAGAAAGGTTAAAGGATGTGTTCACACTCAAATTGAGCACTGGCTCTCACTTCTGAGTAAGCCCTTCAGCATCCTGACCTTTGGCCTTGGGCAAGTGGCCTTGCTCCAAGTAGCTTCAAACCGGGTACTATTTATATGTAGCTTTGTCTTTTTGTTTGGAAAGTATTTTTAAAAGCATAATAACAGTTCATGGGCAAATTCTTTTGGCAGGTACTTCCATGTTTAACATACAATGATAACTGATGTTTAGAATGAGGTTTGCCAGATTCAGAAATGCTTTCTGAATCATTAAAAGAAATTACATTATGCCCTATATGCCTTTTTTCTTCAGTGTATTTTACTGTATGTTAATTATTAAGTAAACAACTCATCACTGATTTATATGATGACTTTCTTGTAAGTGAAATACTCAAGTAACCAAAATATTTCATTCTTTGAAAACACAGGAATAAAAACACAATGCAAGATGTCTTCTTCCTCTTGTCTTTTGTTTCCTACCCACCATCTTCCCATTCAACCTATCCTTAGAGTTCTGTTTTTCCAAGTGAGTTTCCAGCTATGGATTAGAATTATCAGGGATGCACACTTCACCTCTGGCAGTTAGGCCTACTCCTAAGTGAAATGGTGTGAAATAAAGAAGGGAATGGGAGAATGTTAAAAATGGCTTCCAGGTCTGGAAAGCTACATGCTCCTGGCATCACTGTTTTTGTGCAAGACAATATCGTCTTTTGCTATAATATTTCTCAATCATCTATAGTCCTAAATGCTCTGTTATAATGAATAATCAGACTACTTTCTTGCAAGTAAGATTACAAAAAGTTGTTGAAGTCAGCTAGTCTTTAGAAGTTCAACTTGAGCTCAATTATACCTTATGATTCTGATGCTTAAGCAGATTATATGCTATATTCTTTCCCTGTACCTATATTTTTCTTTATGGAGATGACTTTACTCTGCATTTTATCTGTGGAGATTCAGTACTGAAAGGAAAAAGTATCAAACAAATAGCTAATTGCCTTTCCCTTCACATTTTACTGTTCATTGAAAAGGGGAAATGGAAAAAATGACACTGATGGTGAAGAACGATGAATTAGGTTATGAGTTATTGCTTTATTCCACTCAGTCAGACTTGCTGCACTTCAATAAAGGTCAATCACAACAGGTAAAATTTAATCAATCATTAAGATAAGCATCATAGTCTGGCCTTTTACATTATGCTTTTAGAATTCAATTGACTTAGAATTAATACAGATTAACTAGATTGCATCACAGGCTATTAAAAGTTAATAGTTTAAAATGTATTGAAATTCCTTCGGAGTGGTGGTTGATTACAGATAAGAAGATTTTCAAGGAGAGGTGCGTCAGAATTACACCCATGTATTTTGAAGTCTGGCTATCTTTAAACAAACCTAACTTCTTCTCTGCCTTCTCGTTGGTACCGAAAGCTTCACACTAATCTGTAGCATAGGCTGTCTTTCAAGATTAGACAGGATTGAGGCTTTTGCACGTGGGCTGATGTCTAGAGCAATCAAGATCAGCAACCTGGGCATCAGCAGATGAACTAGCAGCAAGAGTTCTCCCTCCCTGGCTACTATAAGGCAAAATGGACAAATTAAACACTTATTCTTATATTCCAAATATTCTTAGGAGAGGAAATCACTGAATATTATCAGCTATTTGTTTGTCTAGGCTATTTTTAAGTTTTTGTAGTTTCTCAGCAATCTTTTTCCTGAGAAATTTCATAAGGGAGGAAAGATCGCTAGAATACCCTCATATTGAGAAAAATTTCATATGATGGCAACTCATCACAATTCTATCTTTCTCACTGGGAGGAATCAGATAGAGTTGGCATGATTATGATTGGTCAAGAATAATCTAGATGTTAGTTTGCACTTATTAGTCAGGTTTTTAACCTTCGGGATATTTGATATCTAGAATGCTGCAACAGGAGCCTAAAGTAAAATGTACACATTGAAAATGGAAACTAGACCAAAGGATCAGTGTTTGTGAACATTTCTGGCATAACAATATGCAAATGCCACTGACACTGAAGCCCGGAGTCTAACTGCAACTTCCTGAGCATCTCCTCTATACCACATGTTTTATGTCATTTTCATCATGACTTGGTGACGTGGGTGTTTGCCATTATGCGGATGACCCACTGGCACTCACAGCTGGCAA
Source organism: Ctenodactylus gundi (assembly GCA_004027205.1). Classification (NCBI taxonomy): domain Eukaryota; kingdom Metazoa; phylum Chordata; class Mammalia; order Rodentia; family Ctenodactylidae; genus Ctenodactylus; species Ctenodactylus gundi. The sequence goes on along the minus strand of PVKB01003863.1, from coordinate 24,141 downwards.
ATAACTGGATAGTGAGACCAAGAGTGTTTCTTTGCATACTTTCACTGTCAGGACATAGGCCTGTCTCTATTTGGTCTTCATGTACATCCTAAGCTGATTCTAGTCCTTGGCATTATATTCTAGTTGATAGTTCTGGTACAGAATTTTTATTATTAATTAATTATACTGTAGTAAAAACTGTTTAATTTGAATTTACAACAACATTTCAAATACAATGTCATAAACAGTTTGTTTCCCCCCTGGCAAATTCTTCACAGGATACTTCTGAGGCCCACATTTAATGTTACTCATTTTCTGCAATTTCTCTCGTGTGATTTCCCTTCTCCTTTCCCTTTGCCTCACAGATAAAAAATTAATTATTAACTAAGATGTCATTCATTTTCTGTAGTGTTCTTCTAGACCTCATTATAGCATGTATCACATCATACATTTTACCACAGACCTATGTCTGCACCTTTGCTCCCACAAGGCCACTGCTACCTTCAGAACTTGTCTCATGTACAGTCTAGAAAAGCACAGTACTTGAAGTACCATAGACACAGGTATTCATTGAAGTTTTGTCCAATTAAGTGTCTGTATTTCTCTAAATAGTCTCAAATGGTCATTCATTTTTCTAGCTCTGAAAACACTATATATGAGTCGTATAGCAAACAATTAGACCAAGGAAACATGATCAGAAAACAGGGTTAGCAGGAGACATGGCTTTTTTATTGTTGTTGTTGACATTTTTTAGTCAGTTCCTCCATGAAGAATAAGTAACTAGTACACCATCAGGCTAAATGAAAGCACTATAAACCACACATATTTGTGACCCAAATATTTAGGTAACAATATGCGGGCTTAATGTTCTCTCTTCTCTCCTAATTTAAAAAGTGAGTAGAAACGTCAGAATAGTTGAACTGAGAACCAGGTGTACCGGGGACATTTTCAGGAGGGTTGGAGCTGGAAGGGAGTTAGCCTCTGTTCCTTAACCCAGTTGCTCAGCTGCAGCAGGATTCGTGTGAAGGGATGGTTACAACTACCCCAGGAAAGATACTGTCTTCGCTTTCTGAGGTTTACAACTGGTTTTTGTGCTTCCTAGATTGGGTTAGTTTTCTCTGCATCTAAAAAGATATATAATTGTAGCATTTAAACAAAGTTTCAAAATGGAAGAAGATATTGCTGAGATTGTTATTTATGTATACCCTGTAACACTATACTCTGAAATAGTTAAAAATACCTGTTGTCAGGTCCTAGAAATAATGACATTTTATTTCTCTTTTACATAATAGTTCTAATCCATCTCTAATGTTTTGTTGCATATTTTTCAAACATTGTTTATGATCTCTCGCCTCACCTTCTCTGTGATTTATTCTGCTATAAATTGGTGTGTCATTTATTGGCCATTTCACATGAAGCTCATGTAATTAAGGCATTTATGTTTGACTTGGTCACTCCATGTAGCTTATGCCACTGAAAGAAAGCAGAGATAATGACCCCATGGAAGGTTTCAAAGCCAATTTTGCTACCTGGTTAACGACTTGGCAATATTTCAAATAAGAAGTCCACATATAAGGACCTTATCTATGCAAAGAGTCGGAGGTTACCTAAGAAATGAATATTCTGATAGTTTTATCTGATATTTGAATGTAAGCTACAAAGATTCTTTTATTTTTTAGCGATAAAGAAAAGTTATGCATAGGTACAATTGTAACGAACTGTGTGACCAAAAGAAAAATGAAAGGAAGATCAGAAGTCTTGGTAAATGAGCTCATTCCAATAGCTCAAGGGAGAAAAATCTCTATTTCTTTTAAAATTATATTTAAAGCTTTACTTTAGGTTCGATAGACAAATAATATATTTTGTACTTATATGGTACTATGAGAGGTTTTTATATGTGTAAAATTGCATAATGATCAAATCAGGTTAATTAGCTTGTCCCTTTTTCTGAGTTTGTAGTGTTATTGCTAAAATATTTAATAGCCAGACAGCTTTTTGAATTGCACAGGGATTAAGTAAACACATCAGTGCTCCAGAGATTTAAAATAGATCTAGGGGGAAGGATACAGAAGCTAAGTCAAGCTAAGTCATATCTTTGAAACAACTCATTTTCTCTTTTCAACACTTCCCTTCATCTCAATTTCTAAAGGTCTCTTTAGCTCATTAAAAAATCTTTCTGCTTTTACTTGTTAAAGATTTCCTGGTTCTTTTTTAGCTCAAGAGTCTTTTTACCCAATGAGCAAGAATATCGGAAGCATTGGCAAGTGGGAACGATGAGATAAAAAGGAAAGAAAGAAGAGAGAGAGAGCACTTCTACCAGACAGGGCTTGTGTTATCACAGAAGCTCTTTCTTTATTTTTATTTTCCACTACTGGGGATTGAGCCCAGAGACTTCACACTGAGCTGAATTCCTAGTCCGTTTTAAAAATTGATTTTGAGACAAGGTCTCACGCAGTCATTAAATTGCTCAAGCTGCACTTGAACTTGTGATCCTACCTCAGTCTCCCAAAGTGAAATGATTATATAGGCCTGTGTCACTGAGCCTGACAGAACTCTCTCTTAGACCATCAAGAGATTGAGACTATTCCTAAGACCTCTCAGGCGTCACAGGCAAGAATCTTGGGTCTGAGAAAATTTCTGGATCATCTCTTCACTTCCAACATCACTCCTTGTCGTGGATGTTAGTTCATCATCATCATCAACCAATCTCTTACTTCACTGTTCTGGTTAAAAAATAAAAAATAAAAATCCAGAACTAACAAAATATAATAAATCACAAAAACTGAAAGAGAAATAGCCTGTCACTCAACCATGAAAAGAATTATTCACATTTTTTGATATATAACTTTTTTAAAAAAAGAATTTGGGTATGTTCTGTGTATTTATGTGAGTGTGTATACATAGAATTCTTATAAAATAGTACTATATTTAATGCTGTTTCATAGTTTGCTTATTCACTTAAATATACTTAACAAGTTCCCATACTACAAGTCTGTAAAACAATGAGTGTAACTGCAACATAATCTACATATGAATCTGCTGTCCTTTATTTACTCAATAGTCAACAGTTGGGTATTGATGTTAGTTAGCTTGGGCTGTCACGGCTAATACCGTACATACAGAGATAGCTTGAACAACAAAACTTCACTTTCTGATACTTCTGGACACCTACGTCTGAAATAGAAGTGCATATATAGTTGGGTCCCCTTCCTGGTTTGGAGACAAATTCATTCTTACTGCCGTTTGTTGTGGGAAGACAAAGAAAGCAAACTCTCTAGTGTTACTTTCTAAGAGCACTTATAAAAGCCCTCATGATGTCCAGGGTGACTGTCCAAAAAGCAAGAAAAGAGCCCTCACTAGAGACTGACCACGTTCACACGTAATCATTAGATGCCTGCTTTGTGCAAATAACTGTGCATACAAGAAAAAGAATAGATGATTCTTGACCCTTAGAAGTTTTTCATCTGGGCAGAAGGTGTCAAGTAAAGCAACAATGGGAGTTGATGAACATATCTCATTCTGCACTCTGTAGAGGGAGTTTATTTCATCATGATATATAATTTTATGATCTTTTTGCATTTGTTGCCTATCTGCCTTCTAGAAAGTATCTAATGTTTCCATGAGCAAAAGAGAGAGCTCACTTCTCTTAGCATCTGTTCAGTTTTGAAAATGTACTGGACTGAATTTGACCTTTAGTTGGTCCCATCACCGGAACTTGGCTTTCTCTTAAATTGTTAGCGATCAATTTGATGACTTGGTGCCTAGAACTGTTCCAAATAACTACGGAAATAACCCTTATTAGAATGAGAAAGAAGGTACAATAGGAGTATGTGTTAGTCCCCATTCAAAGGCATAATGAAGAAGCAAATATGTCAAAAATACTTAAATATTCCTGACTTGCGTTTTAATTTTTGGCTGATCTATTGGTGCAGCAAACAAAAAGCCATTGATAAAACAAAATATGTGATTTTCTTTTCTAAAATACAGTTTGCTTTCATAGAGATGGGCATTGATTGATTTTCCTAAGAAATTCAGGAGATGAGACAGAAGAACTGCTGTGAGTTCAAGGCCTGCCTACACTACATAGTGAGCTCAGGACCAACCTGAACTACAGAGTGAGACCCTGTTTCCAAAAAAATAAAAGAATGTTAGGAGAATTAATAAATCCTAATTAATTTTGTGGAAGTAATTGTGTGAAAAAATTAATGTTTGTGGCGCTAAAGCTCTGAAACCTTAACCATTTCTCTGAATAGTATAAAATTTTGGTTAGGATAGGCTATAAATTTTTGCAAAGAAAAGGGAAAATAATCTATAGATTATTTTAGAGATCATAACATCCCTTACGTGTAAACCTCAGGACCAGAAGTGAGTCAGATTTTAGAGTTTCTACTTTCTTTGATTTTGGAATATTTATACACACACAGTTAGGTGGGTGGGGCCAAGGACTAAACATAAAATGATTTATGTTTCATATACAGCTTATACACACAGCTGGAAGGTTGTTATGTTATACAGTACTATTAGTGCACCTGCATTTTTATTGCAAACTGTCACATGCAGTCAGGCATAGAATTTTCCATTTGTGTTGTCATGTAAGTGCTCAAAAAATTTTGGATTTTGGAGCATTTTAATTTCAGATTTTTGCATTAAGGAAGTGAAACCTGCTTAATATGTGTTAGGTATTATGTTACAACTTTTTATCTATATTTCTCAGAAAAGTACTTTTATTTCTCACAATTGCCTATGTGGTAGAGTGTACTAGATTAAGCAAACAAAAATATAGAATACCTAGTTAAATTTGAGTTTCAAATATATAACAAGTAATAGTTTTAAATAAGTATATCCCATACAACATTTGGGATGTACTTGTACTAAAAAATATTTATCTTATATTCAAATTTAATTTCAGGCAATCCTGCATAGGTATAATGATTCCTATTTTATTTCTTGAACCATATCAATGAAATGGCATGAAAAGACATCAGATAAAGGAACCACAGTTTGTTTTAAAAGATCCGCTCTCCACACATCAAGGCATTAACTCTCCTCTAGCAGCTTCCAAAACTTATGGCATTTTTAGCTTGTCTTTTTTGTCTTCCCTTTGATTTAGGCTTTTCCAAAATGATACATTCACTGTTTTGCATTTCCAAGCCAAGACACACATTAAAAGGAGAAACAGCTATACTATTGGCATGGAAATATTAATTTGCTTAAGGATTGATTTTCTTGGCCATAACTACGCACTCATATTTAATTTACAGAATGAGAGTATACACAAAAAAATACAAAGCAGACAATGACACGGAATATTCTCAAGATTATGACATACAGCAACCATCATACCTTGGTAGGAAGCACGAGGCTACCAGTCAGGACTAGGAAAGGAGGAGCTCTGACTCACCCAGAAGGGAAAGTGAATGAGAGTCTGAATGAGGAAGGGACAAAAAGAGAACTCCTTTCTACCCATGCAATGTCAACATTGTGATCTAGCTGAGAGTGAGAAGTTACTCCTAATCTCCCTTGGCAAACGGACACAGGAGGCGATCATGGTAGAGCACAGACACAAAGAGGATTCTCCTTAACAGGTCATAGCTAAGCCTGGTAGCCTCTTTAGATAATTGCTAGGGAAAGAAATCTGGTTCGAAATGTCTCATGACAGGCTGTCCTATGGGAGACCTAGAAAATCCTATCATTTCTTGGCTCTATGAAAGAGCAGTTGTCCAAATAAATACTTTCGAATCAAAAAATAGGAACACAAATGCTGGGCCCTGTGCATTTTGATCATTTGGATTATGAGGACTGCCTCAGTGTCGGAGTCATCAGTGAGTGGCCAAGGTGCTATTACGTGAAGGAAGGATTGACACCAGGAAGCTGAGCCAGTTACCATGGCAATGGCAGAGCCCACTGAATTTCCCAGAGGCTGGACTAGAGGGTACTTTAGGGCTCAGGGCCTTACGCTCCAGGACCATGATGATAATCATTTCCCGTGAGATAGTGCAAAGAAATTTCTTTTTTTTTTTTTTAATAATGGACACTGAAGAAATCATAATGATCAACTCAGACAACAATGCTTGGTTTCTGAATAAATATTAAGCCTTAGTTTCTTTAGTTCTGTGTTACCCTGTTTTAAGTATATTTGAACTCCATGCAAAAGCATGCACTCAATGTTCACTAGTGGGATCATTGTGCTGCTCTACTCTAAACAGGACATGAAGGGTGAATAACCGAAGATGAATTTCACTTCTGTGCATCTCCTTGTCCAATTGCAATGTAATTAACTAATAATTTAATAATCAAACAATATAAAAAGTAAAAATTCTACATTCCTAGACATAGCATTCAAATCAAATGCTTCTTATTCTTCTCAGGGAAATATCAATTCTCCATGCAAGAATATGCACTTTCTATAATATTTGCTAATATCTAAAGAAGAAATAAAGTTGGCTCTTTGGAATTTTGGGCAGTTGTAGCATGGACTGACTGGTGATTGAGCTCTTGCTCATGAATGAATTTTCCAAGACTTCAGCATGGCATACAATATGTGATATTCTCCACAGCAGGCGTGCAACAAGTCTACTAAATTTGTTGATGACTAATATTTGGTTATTTAATATAATTAACTCTGATAACAGATATTCAGGCAGGTTTAACTTCTTAACTTTTCTGAAACAACAGAGATCTTGGAGTGTATCTAAAACAAGGCCTGCTTAAATGTGAGTGTTCCCAAAACCATTTTTTTTCACTTATCCAGTCAATCTTTAGTGTGTATCAGGAACTGTGGTAGAAATGGGGGCGGGGGATGAGCAGAGAGAGAGACAACTTTTGCTTATGGAGCTTAGAGATACAGATTTCATGATCTTATAAGTTGCAACTATGGCAAATACTACAGGAGAGGAACTTGAACAGGTGGACGTTTGGCAAGCGAGGGAGGTCAGAATATTCCAAGAAGTGGTGCAGCCTGAGCAAAGACTTGGAATACAGGAGAACTTTGCATGTTTGGGGAGCAAAATAAGTATTGTGGACAGGAAAAGAAGGGTTGAGGAGCAGGTCCTACAGGCCTTGTGGCAATTCTTCTTAATTATACAAATAATGAAAAGACATCCAAGTATTGGAAGAAGGTTTTTAGGTCATATATTTGTTTAGTTTTCTGAAAAGGACTTTCACTGTATAGCCCAGGCTACCCTTGAAACTCACTGTGTAGACCCGGCTGGCCTCTAACTCACAATCCTCCTGCCTTAGCTTCCTCGGTGACTCAACAGATAGTGGTGGAGAAGGTATAATCAGATTTGAGGAGTAATGAGGATGCAAATCCATAGCACAATGATAGTTTCCAGGGACATGGTCAGGAAGATTGGATCCTGAGGGGTCTTCATGGCAGAGCTCTGAGGACTAGGGTGCTTATCATGAGGGTAGAAATCCTGGAAAGAAGCAGGCACGGACAGGCACAAAGAAAAGCATGTACTTGGCCTTGGACAGGCTGCTTATACCTAATCCAGAATCTGTCTACTCAGTGGTGGTCCAGTGTTATCAGGTCTGGAGTTCAGAGAAGACCTAGGTATGTCATACAGAAGGTTTGCTTCTGGGGCAAGAAGCTGTAGAACTGCAAGCTTCCATGACCAGTGTCAGACTTAAGTTTTGCTACATGCAGATTCAGCATCTTCATCTGCTAAATACGAATGATGGCTCAGGGTGGGGTCCAAGTACAGCAAGGTCATGAAGTACATGATGGTGTATGTACGCGAAGGCCACAGCAAACTGTAGACTCTTGCACACGGCTCCTGCTCTAGAGTGACCACAGATCCAGCATCTTCCTTCACTTCCTTTTGCCTCTTACATCTCACTCACCTTTTGTTCCTGATCTTTCCTCCATCCACATCTGAGTCTTACTTAGAGCAGATAGGTAGTAATATTGCAGACACACTATTGCCAGACCCCCTGCCAAGTGGGAAGGTAGGTGAAACAAAAAGCAAGGTCCCACCCCCAAGGGGCTTCTGATTCAAAGGAGAGAATACTACACAGGGCACTCACTCCCACCTTATAACCACCTCGCAGATTTTACCCAGCAAAGACCCCAACCTCCAGATTACACCTTTCAGCCTGAGCTTGAGAGAGACAGTGAAGAAATGCCATGAGAAAGAGCTGTGCACACACTACAGTAGTACAAACCAACAGTGGGCTTCCAATTGCGTGCTGTTTCTGTTTCTATTTTAAACTACATGTCATTCAGTGTATCTCTACCATAGGCATTTCCTCAGTTGTCCAAATTTGGAATACTCTGTGACTTCAATGTAATATCAAAGGGAACTTCTTTCCCTATTTCTTCTTCTAATAAAAAGCCACATTCAGCTTATTTTCCTGCATCTATATAGTACAAAACAAGATGTGAAGACATAGCAAAAATAGAAAATCATTCCTCAGCAAGTTTATAATTGACGTGCTTGGGAAATAATGAGATATTTAAATTCATATTTAGATTTAGATTAGGTGATGATCTATAGTACTTATGGTAGACTATATCCTATTGTGATGGACTACTTTGGTCAGTAAATGTACATGAAACAACTAAAGTCAGTATGTTCATTCCCTTATCCAATCAACTTTTATCAAGCAAATACTATGTGTTAGTTATTGTACTAGGCTTCCTTCCTTCCTTCCTTCCTTCCTTCCTTCCTTCCTTCCTTCCTTCCGTTTTTCTTTTTTCTCTTTCTTTCCCTCTTTCTTTTTCTTTTTGCCACTAAGGTACTACAAATGCAATTTCCCAACACTCCGTGCTTTTTCTTTAGTAGATTCTGACTGAGAGAATCAAGGAAAACAGTATTTAACCCTCAGGCCCCAGAGCTTCTTTCTACTGCTTCGCTAAAATGAAAATTTCCAGAGACTTTCATTTATATGACCTAAAAGATGAAAAAAATGAAGAGACAATTTATCTATACCTTTCAAGAAAAAATATTTTCTTGGGGGAACTCAAGCTGCTTTGTAAACTAAACCACTAAGTATTTAATTGATAAATAAAATTTAAATTAAATTTGTTTAGTGATAAGCATGATAGCACATTTTCAGCAGAAGAAGAGACTGCAATCATTCTCTGCATTTAAGACACTATGCCTTATGCGTATGTCTTGTGTTTCCAGGAAAACTGAGTTTTGGGGACTAAAAGAACATGCCTTCCCAGTACTTCCATTGTTACCACAAAAGCATCAGATCTTACTGTGAATGAGTTGTTCTTCATGAGTGTGGTTTACATTATAGACTATGCAGAACTTCAGTGTAAAATCAAAAGGAATCCAGAGCAGTAATTATAGAATATTCCATTTATTACCCAATGTTGGACATTACTCTTGGCCTAACATATGAGCAAAGCAAAGAAATAATGCCTCTCATGCATTTTATATCTCAGGTAACTACTATCTCTGTATTTCTTAATATTTAGGGCAGATATTACGTTCAGATCTACTGAAAGGTAGGGGAAAATCTCAAGTTACTCAAATTTATTGCTCAGTAATCTCAGACACTCAGATTCCTTATTTGCAAAAATACAGGGAGAGAACCCTGTTACAGTGCTCATGCTGTAGATTAGCTGCCATAACAAATAATTTCCTGACCAAGTGGTTATTCAACATTAGAATATGGAAGCACATGAACTATAGGATATCCAAAGCTTTGACCCCTGTTGCATGAGATAAGCATGCTATAAGTGATAGCTTTTGCCATGTTATTGTTACACAGGGAAACTACATTATTCAACTAAATGTTAGGGCAGGCCTTTGGACCAGTTCATAGGTAATTTGGTCTTTAACTTAAGCCATTAAACCAAATGGTGTTAAAAAAGTTGCATACAATAGGATAAGAGTGAGAATGTGTCAACTCAATGGGGATCAGTGAGAAAAATACTATTGCCCATTCTACCACCAAGATAGGGAAAGGCACCAAACCTTGGTGTGGCACTTGACATGTCTTTAAAATATGTGCTTCTCCACACGCCTGTAATCCCAGCACTCTGGGAAGCTGAGATAGGAGGATTGCAAGTATGACTTCAATCTAAGCAACTTAGAGACTATTGTAGTTTGGATCTGGAATGTCCTCCAAAAGTCTCATGTATTTAAACGTTATAGATCGTCTATGTAACCATGTACTATTGGGAGATTGGGGCTTAGTCTGGAGGGATGAATTACAGGTATGTAAACTGGATTACGGGTGTGTAAACTGGATTATAGGCCTGTAGTGGAGGTTTACCACACCTTCCACACCTGGATCCAGGAGGGGCTGATCACTGGGACAAGACCTGGAAGGATATATAAGCTGCTTCCTGCCTTCCTTGGAGCACTAGTCTCAGTTTGCCTTGACTTGGCTTCCTGTTTGTGATGTCATGAGGAGCTGCCTCCACCTCTGCCTCTGCCATGTACTTCCATTGCTGCCAGCTGCCCCTAATGGACTGTGTGACCTTCTGAAACTGTGAGCTAAAATAAACTTTTCCTTCCCCAAATTTGTGGATGTTGGGTATTGAGTTTCAGTAACAAAAAAGTGACGGAGACAGTGACTTCTTAAGATCCTGTCTTAAAAAAAAGAAAAGAAAATACAAAATTGCTGGGGGGGGGGGGGTGGGACTTGGGTGTTGCTCAGTGTAAAGGCCCTGAGATCAACCCCCAGTACTGGAAAATCACTGCTTCTCTTCCTCTTTCTGTTTTTTACTTCCTTTCTTCATTGAACCTGCTTATGCACCTACAGAATAAAACAAATGTTATGAAATAATAATAATAATAATAATAATTTTTTACATGGCAATCCTTCTGCCTTAGCCTCCTGAGTTCTAGGATTACAGGCATGCACTACCATGACCAGCTTTATGCAGGGCTGGGGAATTGAACACATAGATTTGTGCTTGCTAGGCAAGTGCTTTAACAGTTCCAGTTCCCTTTATCATAGACTTTTAATGACAGTTATTAAAGTTGTCAGCTTACATATTTGACTCTTCAGTGTGAATATATAGGCTACAAGAGGAGAGACTGAACCTGAGCCTCACAGGGAGCCTGACACCTACAAGTAGATGGGTGTTATCAGTACTCTGTGCATATTCCTGGCTATTGCTCCCTAGGCACATGTGGGAAGATGAAACGTCCTGGTCCTCTAACATGGGTTGGTGCAAAGTGTTCTGGCCAATCAGAATTTTGCAGACATAAAGGGTACTCACTTTCTAGGCTGGAGCAATCAATTGTTGGTGCAAGACTCCATATAGCTCTTTCAGCTATGGAAATGACTGACAATGGTCAATCTTGACCCTGCAGTGATGACAACTTCAGTGAAGGATGTTGAGCAAAGCCTTGAGCAGATCCATGATGAACACAGGAGCAAGAGACACTCGGATTTGGACACTGTTTATGATGAGCATAACTAGGCCCATCCTGGCACATGAAGTTTATAGTATTCATCAACAAATAAAAAAGCAAAAGTGCTATAACCTCTCTGTCTGCTTAAAATGCTTTGAGAGGCCTACAAATTCATTGTTTTTCATTTGGGGAAGCCCATACTTTAAATTTAGCTTCATAAAATCTCTATAAACGACCAGGAATACATATAGATAATTCATAACATTTTGGTTAGAAAATTCTGTATTGTATCTAACCAAGGAAATTACATACTGCAGTGTTTGTGGCAATACTGAAAGACCCTCTGTAGTTTCACTTTGCTGTACATCCTGAAATATCACTCCCAGATCAAAGATAACTCAGGTGTGAGAGAGACTGTCGCTATTACTGATATAGGTGAGGATCCCTGGCTCCTCCCACTCATATTTTCCTTAGTTTCTGCTGCACTTCAGTCAGTACACACACACCCTCACACACACAAACACACCTCTTGTCCTATAGTTTAAAATAGGTGGGACATGCACAGTATGAAAGGCTATATTCCCCAGAATAATATATTATTGGCTTTAACTAGTATTTTGGGTTAATCATATATCATTTTCAAGTGGTGGGGAGTTTCCTAGTGGGGTTAATTATAAGACTTGAAAATATTTGAGAAACAAAGTAGAATTGCAAAGCTTAACCCCATGTCACAGCACTTGATCTGAATGGAGCCAAAGGCATAAGTGCCTGAAACTGCCAATATTCAACTGGCTCCCAGTCACAAATACCAAGGCAGAAGGGTAGAGTAGGAAAACCTGACACAACCAAGTGGAAACCAGAGAGAACAGAAAGACACAAGCAGAAGGAGCCGGGGCCACATATTCCTTTGTGCTAGTCTCTCTAGGGAGACTTTATGAAATTTAAGTGAATCACTTTGCCAATAGGCTAAAATAATTTTTTATCCCAAAATACTTTCCTGATAGTATGGCCCTGAGAACATGATGATACAAGATAAAATATGGTAGCATGATAAGAGCTCCCTAGACAGGTAAGTGCACAGTGAAGGCCACGGACACGTAAGGCGTGGGTTAATGATAGGGACGAGGTGGCAAGGTCAATAGCTTCTGCTTTAGCTCTTCATCCAGGTCACTGGGTATTTCTAACTGAGGAGCAGCCATTCTCAGAGGCATCTTGGGAACAAACACTTGTGCATTCTGGAAACACGGTGACTTTAGTGAGCCATGCCATGATCATGGAGCAGAGCAGGATGGCTGCCAGACTAACAATCAACTTCCTTACTAAGAAGATTAAACAAATTTCAAACAACTGAACATTTTGTTTTGTAAATCTTTGGTTCCTACTTCATGCAAATGAAAAATTACTATTTTTTTTGTCTTAAAGTAGAAGCAATAGAAAAAGACTAGAAATATTTTTCTTTTTAAAAGTCATTTTTCCCTTTCAGGAGAAAAAAGTATTTCTATTTCTGTTTTTCTAGATGTATTTATCCTGAGAGGTTATGCTCAGACCACTGGCTGCTTAATGAAAATGTATAAAGGGTCAGTAAATAATGTCAGTAGTGAGAGAAGGCAATATTGTCCAAAGGTAAATGATGTGTCACTTTCTTAGGTGCCTGCCATTTTTTTATCAGCCGTTCCATAACCACCTGGAAGGGTACATATCCAAGTTACATGTTAGGCCACTGATGTCTACTAGATAGAAAGGCAATTCTGGAGAGAGGCTGATACTAAAATTTCTTAGGTCACTAAGCTTGCAGATAAAAATAGGATGTGGATAAGAATAACCTTATACCATATTCTCAGTCCTTAAACTATGTCTGACTTTGGAAGTACTCTGCTTCTGTTATTATGAAATAAAAGAGGCAAAAAGGTATTATGAGGTCCAAAGGTGAGAACTAGGAGAAACATTATGTCTCTGATACAATATGAATCTGTGTTTTTCTTTTGGCAGAGGAGAACAAGGGAAGAGCAGACTTCTGAAGATACTGAAATCAAAGAGTAAGCAGTAATCACTTTTTCTACTTTGGAAGGGTAAAATGTCTGAATAATTAACACTGATGCAAAAAGATTTGCAGGGAGATTTGATGCTTGTTCTAACCCTTGATGAGAAAAGCATTAGCTCTAAGATAATGCACCAGAAGATCGCATTCTCCGAAATCAATGGCAACTTCCAGTCCATACCTCATTATTGATTCTTTATTGTACCATGATAAGTCATTTTAGATGGTCTCAGCAAGTTAAAACAGAACTGTAGATTTGCCTCTGTGAGTACTTGGCTGTTTTTCCCACAATCACACTCTTCAAACACTGCCCTTTCCAAAGAAAGAAGAAAATAAACCAAATACAAGACATAGCACAAAATCCCACTTTTTTATGTCTTCTCACCATATATACTAAAAATTTTTCATTACCTGCCAGGTCCATTTTTTACCCTTTCTCCTCTCGCTGGAGGAGCTGCCCCAAAGAGACTAGAGAAGTAGATTTCCTTGGTTTACTTCTTGGCCTCCTGTGGAGACTGTCCAGTGGACACGTGGCAAAAGCTTGCCAGTAGTGGGACGTGAAGTCGCAAGGGTCTGGCTTTGTTCCTGGCCTCTGTGTAGAGTTCTCTTTGTGCCTGGGTTCTGGTTTCTTCAAGTCCTCTCACCTCAAGAGGTGAGAATAGAGCCCTACAACCACACCTCTGGGGGAGCCCTTTCCCCTCTTCACCTTGGTAAAAATTCCTTTTTTTTTTCACTTTCTCCAGATTACCCTAATTTAACTGTACCACGTGATCTGTTTCCCAATGGCTAAGACTGACAGTCAATTTGAAAATGAAAATTGAGGATTGGAGGAATGGCTCAGTGGTTAAAGTGCTTGATGAAGCGCTAAGCCAAGCGGTAACTACCTGAGTTCGATTCCCCAGCACCACATAAGCTGGGTGGTGGCGCACACCTGTAATCCCAGCACTCGGAGGCTGAGACAGGAGGACTGCCGTGAGTCCAAGGCCAGCCTGGGCTCTGAAGCGAATTCAGGACCAGCCTGGACCATAGAGTGAGACCCCGTCTCAAAAAAAAAAGTGAAAATTGTGTTTTCTAGACCACATCTTGATGATCTAAAAAACGAGAAAGGAAAATCTTAAATATGGAAAATGTTGTACCCTATTTATTTTCTATCTTATTTAGGAAGTGTGCCACTTGGGGTGTTTGAGCTCTGGATAATCTATGGGGTGTGAAATGCGGGTGGGATTTCTGCCCCTGTAGGAACTAACATGCATCCGCAGCATACGCGTATAGGAGCCAAAGACAGGATATCTAGCTCTGATCACTAACACTCTGTTTCATTGTGTACTCTGTGCTGGAGGTGGAAAAAGACAAAACAAACCCAAAACCAAAGAAACCGAACTAAACAAAAAATCCGTACTTGAGATGAATGATCATGTAGGCAAAGGAGAAAGGGAAGAGAGATTTGGGGATGATTAGGAGGCTCCTTCTAAATATAAAGGCATCCACTAGGCATTCTTCATCCTTCCTGGGCTTATAAGAGGAATTCAAATTGCAGCATGAGAACCTAAAATCAAAGATTTAAAACAGAGCCACTTTCTGTCTGTGTAAGTTATCATCTTTCAAAACACTGAAGAAGGTTAAAAAGGAAAGCTGTGAAATTACTTTCTCTGGGTGTCTTTGCAATTTAGATTCTTTCCTTTCTGGGACACTTTCATTCTGACTCTGTCTGAAAGCAAGTTTTGGGATTAAATAAATTCTCAAGGTCCCTTCCCAGGCCATGAAATACTGATCAGAAAACACCAACTTTTAGAAGGTAACATTAAGATTGGGGTACGTGGTTGGTATTTAACAAGAAAATCGTGGAGCTGAGCATAGAAGGTAGCGCAACAGAATGGTCCAGCAGACATCCGGGTGAACAGTGAACTAGGTGAGCAGCAGATGCTTGGAACAAACCCACAGGCATGGATGGAGGCTGGACTGGGAGCACCATGACGAGGCAGGTTAATTTTTGAAAAAAAAATCCTCTGAGAAGTATATGATTATAACACAACATGACCCAATCATTTTAACAAATTTTGCTAACTTCACCCCATAATTTTTCTTCCAAGGAGGTTAGATGCTATATAAAATAGTAACTACATTTTTATACATGTAAGGCAACAAGGAAAGCAGGTCATGCTCATTTTCCTAGCTCATGGTGTGCTCATTACAGTGGTGTATACACAGGAAAACAATATCATTCTGATGATAGTTACAAAAGTTACAAATCCATGTGCCTTTATGCATGAGGAAAATCCTGGCAGCATGACATTAATTGGTAATTTACCTCTCTGGGAAAATTAAACAACTATCTTGATAGCTGAAAAAAATCACAGTCACTGCAAAAGAAAGACATCTTACTCAATATAGGTTACTATGAACTATATTTATTTTTTACTTTAAAGAAAAGATTGTGGTTGGTGGTTGGAAACCAGCACTTTGAGCCAAAACCCATGATGCAGTTCCATCAACAGATCCATAACCAAGTATCAATATTTAGCTCTCAGATCAGTGCTACACATTATATTTAACTGTGGAACTTTACAAGTTTAGCTGAGTGTCAGAAGGGATCAAATATTCAGAGGGGTTTTAGGATCATTTAATCAGATTTCCCCACCCCAGCTCAGGGGTGGTCCCGATGTGGAAGGTCTCATGAGTCCTCTTTGGAACACAACACAGAGACAGCTTCATATACATTTTTCCTAAACAAGTTCTCATTGTGACCTTTCTTTCCATTCCCAAGAGGCAGAGTACAGCTGCTGAACCCATATTCTCTCAAGGCCTTTCCTCTGGCTTCAGCTTTTGTGTGGCCTTGGAGGGGCCTCTTCTGGAAGTCTTTGTCTGACATCCTTCCCTCTCTAGCCAAATCTACTGCTGGCTCCTATTGATAAGATGACCCAGCTCTGCAAATGGCTTTTTGCTTCAGTCCTCTAACCAAGGCCCTAGAATACACTGGGTCCTTGTCTTGTCCCTCTAAGTCTGCTTGAGTAAAGTGCTTAGTTAGCACCTTAGGTCTTTCAACTTAGCCTCTTCTCTACACACAAATTTCTCCCATCAAAGGTTCAGGCACCATTATCTGCTGATAGATGCTCCGGGAACCAACATCTCACTCTGAGGCTCTGTATTCCTCACATTCCTCAACTCTGGTGACTCTTGAATTCCCTCTTCCTTACTCATGTGGCCCTTCAGTGGTCCACGCGCCCTCATATTCTCCACATTCCCTGATCTATTTGGCACGATTGCCTTACTCTCACCTCACATACACTGTTTTAGTGGGTTCCTACTGTCTACGGAGCTACCTTACTTGGAGAGTCCATGGCATTTACAGACATGAGAAGGACTGTAAGGTGTAGTGTCTCAAAGGTTCTTCCTTTCTCTCTACTAGAGACCTAGCTTAAGTTTCTTGTGATATATTTTACTCTGTTCTTGCATTCTGTCAGAAAAACCAGGCTGGATCTTGTAAGGGAATTTTTTGATGAAATTGGAGAATAGTTGATGGCTCTTACATATAAAATCTAGTAGAGGATGACTCAGTGGAGCTTAGACAACTTTGTAAAGTTTGTATTCAACAGAGAAGTAGGTTCCAGGGATTATAAATATTCAAATAAATCAGTTCGCTGGTAAAACACTCAAGCTTAAGTCTCCAGAAACAAAAAAGTGGACTGAGAAAAGATGTTAAAGAGACTCACTCAGCTGAAAAGGAAGTGTCCTTCTGAGCTAAGATTTAAAAGATCTTTGGCTTTCTTCTCTTTCCTGTCTATATATAGAATCTCTCATTGCTTGAATGTGTTCTTCAAAAGTATGTATGTCAGAAACTTAATCTGCATATGGGAGATAATTAAGGATAGGTGAGATCATAAAGGAGGGGTCCCTGTGGTGGAATTAGTGACACTGAAAGAAAAGAAAGCGAGAGATGAGGTGGCTTGCCCACTCATTCACCATGGGATACAGGTCATGATGCTGCAGAAAGGCCTCCATCTGATGCCAGCGCTTTGATATTAGACTTACCAGCCTCCTTAGCTTAAGAAGTAAACTCTGTTCTTTGCAGATTACCGAGTCTCATACTTTCATTTTAGTAAAATAAAAGGGACTAAGATAAAGTCATTGCCAGATTCCTCATCTTTGGAGAGATCACTCAGAAAAGTAATTATTTGTTTTTCGTACTTGGCATCAAACTCAGGGTTTTGCACCTGGCGGAAAGCACTCTATCATGGAGCTATACCACAAATTTATTTACTTATAAGCCAAGGAAATGAATCCAGAGCCTTCACACTGAGTTATATCCCCAGCTTCAGCCACTCAGAGCGCTGGAATTATAGACATATACCATCTCTACCAGCTTTCTTCTTCTTCTTCTTCTTCTTCTTCTTCTTCTTCTTCTTCTTCTTCTTCTTCTTCTTCTTCTTCTTCTTCTTCTTCTTCAACAGACTGTCTAAGTTGCTTGTTGTGGTCTGAATCTGGAATGTCCCTCCAAAGTCTCCTGCATTTGCATGTTATAGATTACCTATGCAACTTTGTGCTGTTAGAAGATGGGAGCCTGGCCTGGAAAGGTGGATTACAAGTAGATGGTAGATTACAGGTATGCAGTGGAAGGCAGGCATGAGGCAGGTTACAGATTGCCAGCGTGCAGTGGATTAGGATTTTAAAACTGGAAGGGGCAGATCACCAGAACAGTACCTGGAAGGGTATGTGTTACTTCCTTCCATCTTTCTTGGGACTGGGCTTCTTGTTTTCCATGCTGTGACGAGCTGCCTCCACCTCTACCTCTGCCATGTGCTTTCACCCATGAAAGGACCGTGACCTTCAGAAACTGAGTTAAAATAAATTTTTCCTCTCGTAAGTTGTGGATGTTGGGTATTTGGTCACAGCAAAGAAAAAGTAACTAAGAAAGTCTGGCTAAGTTGTTGAAGCTTGTCTCAATAACAACTCTATTGCTTCAGCCTCCTGAGTAGCTAGCATTACAAGAGTGTGTCACCAAGCTCAGTCTAAAAGAATAATTCTTGATTAATCTTGAAATTTACTTCATACTCTTGGCATTACGGTAGAAGAGGGCTCCTGAAAACTTAGGCTTTTTCAAGGACATAGTGACCACTCTATTTCTACCCTACGTCCAGGATGGATTATTTAGCTATTTTACACACACACACACACACACACACACACACACACACACACACACACACGCACGCACACACGCGCACACACACACACACACATCAGCTTTCTCTGACAGAAATCCATAATAAGTTGTATCATTTCAATAATTCCTTTCAGACTTCATACTCGTAGCAAACTTTCAGGGTAACTGTGTAGACTATCAGCTGTGTGTGCTTATTCACTTGCTTCTCTGAACTTTATTTTTTATGCCAAGATGGGAGCACTAACACAACTCATTAAATGAGACAAAAAGCCCTAAAAATTCTACCACAAAGAATGAGCCAAATGTTAGTAGACCCTGTTTCCATTCTACTTTGGTAGTGTCCTATAAAGTTTAGATACAAGGCTATTTACTAAATAAATGTCATCGACGGAATGACCGATAAAACAATTTAGACCTTAACTCTCAATTAACTCTAGAAGCAAAGGTCTGTTTTTCATGATCACTGACATTATCCATGAATGGATTTTTGAGCTATGAGGTTTAAATGGAGGACTCTTACCCTCTGGCAGCTACACAACGAAAATTCAAATGCAGACATCGGTCTTTGGCTTCATGCAGAAACGTAACTATTTTCAAGCTTGCATACACTGAGTCAAAAGCAAACCACTGTTGAGAATGATATTAATAGGATGATACTTAGCATTTTTTATTCTCCAAGTTGACATATCTTTTAATCCAATGCTTCCTCCTTGATCATTCACCATTTTCATGAGATATTTTAAGGGTATTCAATTGCACCACATCTCTTGTTCCACAATTATTCTCACAAGCCATTTTAACTGTTTACTTTAGTCAGATTTTTTGGGAGGGCATCTTTGGTAGTAGACACTAGGACACAGTCCAGCTTCTCCCCTACTCTGACCTTAACACAGAAGTCAACTTGGAAGCTGGAAGTACTGGCAGCCAGCAGCTCTCAGCAGAAGTTCTTTCTGGGTGTTGTCTGAGGGTCCTGAGAGACAGTTTGCCCAAGATCATGGCCAATGTAGAGGTAGGTATAAAGTCTCCATTCCCTATGACGAAACTGTTGAAGAGTCACCCTAACTCTAAGGCCAGCTGTGGGACTAGCTGAGGCCAAGGTGGCAATGCTGAAATCCAGCATCTTCCAGTCCAATTCAGCTCTCCAGGCTCTTCTGTGTTTTCCCACAAGTGTGGAGCCCAGGAGCCCTGCCTAATAAGTTCCTGCCTTCCAGTCTTCCATTCCTGAGATGCTTCCCAAGGGCTGGAGCATGACATCAATATCTCATGACAGTAGGAGTAGGGAGTGTTTGTCATGTCCTTGCATAAGCAGGTGGTTAAGCTCTTGTCTCCCAATAGCATCATGATGAAGTTTAGAATTGTACATAAAATGGTGCAGCTGGGAAAAGAAAAAGCCTTTGATTTCCATATTCTCTCCTTACTGGCATTGTAATTAAGAGTTTATTGATATTTACATAAGAGCTCTCCATTGTTTACCCCAGCAAGATGAAAATCAAACCTAGAAGCTTCCTTGTTGGAACTGGGCTGGGGAAGCAGTCCCCTTGTGCCCCTTGTCAACCCAGAGATGAGACCAGGTGACTATTAAGAAGATTGTCCTGCATAGAGTCCACAGAAAATCAGCAGAACAGTGTGGCTCCGGAAACAGATTCCAGGAAACCTGCTTCCCAAAATCTGACCCTAAGACCTGGTGACCTAGCCACTTCCCGAGTCTCTTTGGAGGGGCAACTACTGCTTCCCATCAGGATTCCTGCCAGAACTCTGACAGTCAGGCAGGAAGGACTTCCATAAACTGGACACAACACTCAACAGCTCCCGTGCACTATTCTAGCACACGCCCGGCAGAAGCTGGCGTTTGAATTAAATGAATGGCACATCATGATTCAATTTCTCCACATCATTTCTTTCCTTCCAAGAGTGGCAGCTTGGGACAGTGGAGGCCTGGGAAGGTCAGCCCTCCCTTCGCCTCCAATGCACAGGGCGTGTGAGGTTTCTCATCCGCCACTAGCAAAGTAATTGACTGCATGTCATATTTTCCAGCCTCTAGGGAGAAAACACGAAATGAAAACAAAATCAGACTTCTCTCTGAGATAAAACTGCAACAAGGCCAAATGCTGAGCATGTTTGTAACTTTGGAATACTGAAAATAGGAACAGGTACCTCTCCTGTATTGCTGGTACAGTTTGCTCACTTATTTCAAAATGTATACTTCTGGTCCTGTTTGTCTGGTGTCAGTAGGAAGTTCCATAGAATATGACAAGTTGCAGGCTGAGAAGAAACTGAATTATTTGGAAAGGCAGACCCATGCCATAGTGAGTTACCTACCCTCAAAATGGTATCAACACACAATTTGGACCCAGGGACGTTAACTTGGTTTTCGTGCATGTGCACCTACTAACGTGATCGTGCTCCTACATATGAATGGATGGAATTTAACTTTATCAGTGACGCAGATGATGAGGAAAGTTGCTAACTGCACTGCTTTTTGCTAGGCACATTCTGAGTTAGATAAACTATTGTAGAAAACAGAAAATACATACAACTGAAAAAAAAATTAAAAATTACTTGGGATCTCACCTTCAATATATAATCAATGTTAATACTTCAACGCACTACAATTTTGTTGAGTATTTGTAGGACAATGTTATATATCTATTCTTTCTGAAAAATACATTGTCTTTTTTACTTAATAAATTGTGGTATGTGTATATTATTTTAAACGACTGCATAGGTTTTTATTTTATGTGTGTTCATTAAATTGTTTACCATTCTTCTATTAGACATTCATGTACTTCCCATTTTTTGGCTATGATAATCATGCTCAATTAATGACTTTGTAGCTCAAATCTATGCACACATGAACACACTCATGATTATTTCCTTTAGGTAAACTTTGAGGCATAGATAACATATTTAGTACCAAAAATGTCCTTTTAATATTAAATATCTACTCTCTTCTAATCTCTTTCTTAGTCTCAGAAATAGGAAAGAAAAATGGATGTAAGGGTAAAAGAAAAAAATGTAAACAAAAGAACAAGTATAGTGTCAAAGTCCTGTAGCTCAGAGACTGCATCTGTGGCAGACAAACCTGCTGTGGGCTGTAAGTCATCATGAGTATTAAGGTTGTTACTAAAAGATCCCTTGTCACTAAAATGATTCCACTGCAAGGTGATGTGCTTGCTTTTATGCAGTTGATTAGTTTCTTAAACACTGATGGTAAATAAAGTGACTAGAAGGATAGTTTTTAATTTAATATTTTAATATGCAACTAACAGTACCTGCCCCTCAGTGAAGTTTAGTTTTAATTTGAAACGCATTAGGGTGCTGACCCTCAACCCTCCACACACACTAGAATCACCTCTAGGCTCATGCTGCAGAGTCCCACCACAGAATGTGGAACATCAAGGTCTGGGATGGGCTAGAAAATTTGCATTACAAAAATTTCAGGGTGGGGCTTAGGGCACAGCTTAGTGATTAGAGTTCTTGCCTATCAAGGGAAAGGCCCTGGGTTTGATTCCCCTGTATCACGTAAACAAAATTAGTGGGAGCGAGTGCAGAGCGGGGCAGGGGGTGGTGTAGGGGAATGGACACCACCCAGGAAGCTGAGGCAGAAGGATTGCCTTCAGTTCAAGGGGAGCCTGGGCTACTTGGTGAGCTCAGGATCAGCCTGGATTACAGAATGAGACCCTGTCTGAGAAGAAAAATATCTTTAAAAAACTTGCAGGATGATTTGGATATTATTAGTACAGGAACCACACTTTGAAAAAACTACTTATTTAAAGAATTTGAATATGTTAGGGAAAAATCATGTTGTATATCAAAAATTGCTTGTGTGATAAATTTTAAATTTGTAAAATTAAATTGAATTTTCTGAAAAAGTAGGCCCTACTTCTAATGCAAATCAAATTTCACAGGAGTAACAATGAGTTGCTAGTTAAAAATTGTTTAGTAGATATGAAATCTTTAACTGGAGAATTAAGTACTGAAAGGATGTAGATGTTATTTAAGGTAAAATCAAAATATTAACAAGGATGCTTATGAAGATACTGCACACATGAACACAGGACTGCAGAGCATTTCACAGCCATTGTCTCTGTGAATGTCACTGCTGTTGTGGGAGGTGGATCCTTTCTCAGTGTTTCAAGATGGGAGGACAAGGTGTATTTCATACGCTGTGGAAAGTGAATTAACTGTCTGCTATCCACATCTGTTTTGACTACAGAATTTGAAACATTCCCAACAAGGCAAAAGACAGTGTGAAAAACTTCAACAGTAAAGCAGGAATGATGTTTACACTAATTAAATAGTAATTTGCTAAGATCAATACATTTTAGTGTTATGTATGAATCATTGTGATGACATAAAGCAACAAAGTTTCTTGGGAAGATAACTCCATTTCAGATGTTATGTGGGAAAGACGAAAAAATTAGTTAAAAGATTAATCATACAAAGCATTAGTTTTCACTCACTTTACCAAAAGACAGATAGATATGTAGGAAAAATAAACCTTTTTCAGTAAAGGGAAAATGTAAGCTATGAACAGAAAGTTTTCTTTAAAAATCAAAATGTGAAACTTTTAGCAGTCAATGGGTCACAATGGTCCCTAAGTAAGACAATTTATAAAGAAGAAAAGTTCTTATCTAATAAAGCAGGATCTAAGATTGGACTGGGGCTGCTCAGAATAATTTCTTCAAGCTAGTTTCATGCCCACTAGTCCTTCAGTGGCATCCTTTCCATCCAAATGATACACGAATTGAGAGCTCAAGTCTAGTACTGCATTCATTCTCCAAATCAGGAATTCATACTTCAGGGTTAGACATATGAACACATGTGTGCACACACCAAATTTATCTTTGAAATTGAAGGAGAAGTAAAAAATTTCCATGACCAAGAATCCCAGAAATTTATGACCACTAGCCCAGCATTGCAAAAAATACTTGAAGGAATCTTAGAGAGAGAGACAGAGAGACAAGCAGCACTAAAGAATACGGAGGAAAGGAAACATCTAAAGAGAAAGTGTAATGAAAAACAGACATCAATCATTTGATGGGTATCACACTAAAACAGTACCAGGTTCCTCACAAAATCTGTGAAACTTCCCCCCATTATTATTATTTTAATAGTATATTAGTTTGCAAAACCTAACGATTATGTTCAACATGGGGCATTTGCTTAAAATCTTAATCTGTGAAACTTTCTTGATGTGTATGATGTGTACAGATATTTAGGGGACAGAATGGCAGAGGCAGTGGTTTTGATTTTAGATATTACTAGTTTTGAAAACAATAAGAATTGCTACGTAAGTGGTTCTGGCAGGCTTTCACTGAAGCTGTCACTGATTGGTGAAGACAAAGATCATGTAGACTTAGTCCATTGGCTAAGAACTCAGTAGGCTATTGGTTAGTTTTACCTATGATCCTTGAATTTTATATCTCATTTCAAGGTTTGTAGCTAAATTTGTAGTAATGATCTTACTCTTTTCTTCCTGCTCCTCTTTGGGAAAGAACTCTTAAAAAATTCTGAACTAAGTATGCTATTGCTTTATGTGTGATATATATTTGTGATAGAGATTTAAGTTCATTTAATGTAATAATCCATTTATTTGGTCTTTGATATAAGGTTAGCCTAAGAAATCTGATTGATGT
>PVKB01003862.1:113101-174248 GCA_004027205.1 Ctenodactylus gundi | reverse complement strand
GGGGGGGGGGGGGGCGTGGTTTGGGTTTGTTTTCATCCCATCTGTGATGTTGAAGGGATTATGTCAACTTGAGGGGATCAGGAACCACACCTGGATTAGGATTTGTGAACCAGGCCTAGACTGATTCCCAAAGATCATCATAGCTTCTTCCTCTGGGAAAGCTCTCACCTTCGCAATTGTCTACAGACACCAACTTGCTACATGCCGCAGATCGTGAGCACAGATTTGCTCCAGTCTCGACTTGTGCCTGTCTGCCCGTCACTGCTCTTCAGTTGCTGATCTTCAGGCTTCGGTCTTTGCCTGAGACCTGTAGCAGACTCTCACCTCACCAGCTGCCCTGCAGTCCCAGGTGGGAGATCTACTTCATGGCTGAGCGGCCATTTTGGCCTATCTCTATCCTTGGATTTGTAAGCCTTCCTGACAGATCCTTTTGATATAAAATCTGTAAATTCTGTCTTTGAGAGAACCCAAATACACCATCCCAATCCCAGGAATAAGTATAAACACTTCGAATCAGTTGACGTAACATTTAAGCAAAGGGGAGGGTGAAACAATCTGAGTGTCATGTGAGAGCAGTCAGGTCTTCCATAACTAAGGGACTAGATGCCACTTGAGTTCTCTGGGATTCCCTCTTCCTTCCCTAAGGGTGCTAGGCTGGTGGGTGTTCCCCACCACCCAAAGACCTCAAGAGAAAAGTTGCTTTTCTGAGGGTCACCACGTGTTCCTAACTCACAACCCCCAAACTTGTGCTGGAGGTAGGAAGATATGGCTTGAGCTTGTGAAGTTAACTTCAAGTCTGCCTTATTCTTTTCTGACTGGCAGTCAATTGGCCAAGGGCCCTTTAAATGTTTTTCACTCCTTGGGAGTTTTTCAGGATGATGAAGAAGGTACAGTGAAGTGTATCCTGGGAGAGCCTGACTGTGTATGGCTACAGGGACCTTAGGGCCTGCACATGTGGAAACTCTGCCCATCTGACTGAACAGCTATTCCGGTTCCTTTTTTCAGCCTTCTATCGCCTTCTCTAGTCTGCAGGAGTTACCACAGCAAGGCAGGAAAGGATGAGAGACCAGGGAGAAGCTTGTGTAGACATTGAAGGATTCTTCTATACAAGAAGCACAAAGATGGCTAGAGGAATAGCACAGCTGTTAGAGCACTTGTCTAGCGTTCTCAAGGTCCTGGGTTTGATTCTTCAGCACCACATAAACCAGGCTGGTAGTGCACGTCATTAATCTCAGCACTCTGGAGGCTGAGGCAGAAAGATTGTCATGAATTTAAGATCAGTGTAGCTACACAGTGAGATCAGGACCCACCTGGACTATATAGAGAGTGAGACCTTCTCTCAAAAAAAAAAAAATCAAAACGGAGGAAACATTTGATTTCGCGATGTACTCATTCTCTGAAAAAGTTTAAAGTACAATATTATTTTTTTTTCCTGGGTCTGGTGGCACAAGTCTGTAAATCCATCACTCTGGGAGGCTAAGGCAGGATGATCGCAAGTTCAAGCCCTGCTTGGGTAAATTAGCAATTTATTGAAACCGTGTCTCAAAAACCAAAGATAAAAATGCACTGGAATGCTGGGCATGGTGGCATTTACCTTTAATCTCAGCACTTGGGAGACTGAAGAATGAGGATTGCCATGAGCTTGAGGACAGACTAAGTTATGTACTGAGTTCAGGGGTAGTTAGCCTGGACTACATAGTAAGGGCTTGTCTCAAAAAAAAAAAAAAAAAAGAAGGTGGGGGCTGGGGTTGTGCTGCTGCCCTGGGCTCAATCTCCAGAATGACAATAAACAAATTAAAACAAACAAAAATGGGGCTGAGATTGTTACCTAGGGCACAGGCAGCCTGGTTTATGTGACTCCATCTCTAGGAGACCACCCATTTTTTTCTTTTTCTTTTGTGGTGCTCAGTAAGACTTTTCTGGTGTGTGTGGTGCGTAGTAGGAACTTTCGCGGTGCTTAGTAGGGCCTCGGGCATTCTAGGCAAGTGCTTTAATCCTGAGTTGTGCCCCCAACCCCTGAAAAGTTGGTTTTAACATTTTGTTTTTTTGAGAATGCAGACCCAAAGCTAGTGAACATAGGAGTAGAAAATTATGTTAGAGTAAGTCTCTATCACTCCTGGGTTGAAATGGAGGTTGACACAGCTGCAGGAACGGAAGGCAATATGAGCATATGATCGTCCTGGGGGGAGCGTGGCATGGGAGCCACTTCTCAGTATCTGTATTCCTGGTTATTAATTTGGTAAGATTTCCTTCCAGCCCTATAGTCTGCACAGAAAGTTGCACAGTGAATGATGTGAAAGGTGCCTACTAGGTGCACTAAAGGATTTCTGAGATCAGCTGGTGTCAAGTTACCTGCAAAAGCTATTGCTTGTGAATTTATAGTTTGAGGTATTGAGGCCTCATTCAAGCCAAGCTAGAGCTACATTTGGATCCCTGAATGTGAAATTTGAACTATACCTGCCAAATGACATTTTTCATGGTATTGGAGTTTGAATCCAGGGCCTTTGCACTGAACTATATGCTCAGGCAATTTATTTATTTTGACACAGGGTCTTACTCATTTTCTAAATTGTCCAGGCTTGGTTCAAATTTATTTAATTTATTTATGTGTTTATTTACTTACTCTTTTTTTCAGTAGTAATGATCCAACCCAGGGTCTTCACATGGAGCTATATCCCCAGGTCATTTCTTATTTTTGATTTTGCATCAGTTTCTCTTCCTGCTTTGTAGTTTGAATCTGGTTATGGCATCAGGTGAGCTTTAAGTGCAATGCTTGTTTCTTGAAATTTGCTTCATCTTATAGCACACTGGGAAAGAACAGTCCTCATTCTTAGTAATTTTGTGTAAGAAAATTATATTGGAAGAGCTAGAAGAATTTAGAACTCAGTCAAGTCAATGTGACAGAGATCAAACAAGTGTAGCCTCATTCTTTCTTTCTCACTTTCTTTCTTGTATTGCTGCGGATTGAGAAGAGTTTTGTGCATGCTAAGCAAGTACTCTACCACTGAGCTGTGTTCGCAGCTGCTGCCCATCCAATTTTTTTTTTTGAGTGAGGGTCACACCTCGATCTCAGGATCTTTCTGCTTCAACCTCCCAAGTGCTGGGCTCCCATGCATGTGCCACCAAGCCTGGCTAATTCTACAAATAGAAACCTATGTTACTCTTCCACGGTAACCCACCTCTTAGCCAAATAGTTGTTCTAAAATTGAAAAGATTTGAATAACCCCATTTGGGGACACTCTTCTGGTTAGTAGAAGAAGTTTTTACCCCTCTGTCCTTGGTTCCAAAGTAAGGAATGTTCCCTGAATTAAAAGTAGATTTTTTTTTTTTTTTTTTTTTTGTAGAGGGGTCAGGCAGTAGAGGAACAATAAAAGTGAAATAACATTTTTTTTTTCTGAGTGCAGGATTCATGGATAATTCTCCTTGTCATCATGGCCCAGAAAGAAGGCATCTTGATGTCAAGTAGTTGGGTCATATGCCCACTGTTGACATAAAAACATAAAAGCCCAAAGAGTTAGTTTGTTCTAGAGCCTCGGGTGAGTAACTATGATCCAGAGAGATGTAGATTCAAGTAATCCCCGAATTATATTATCCCCACAGTTTAAGTTTCATAGTTCTATTTTATTTTATTTTATTTATTTTTTGAGACACAGTCTCACTTTGTAGCCCAGATTGGTTCTGAACTCATTATGAAGTCCAGGCTGGCCTGGGACTCACAGCAATCCTCTTGTCTCAGCCTCCCAAGTTTCATAGTTTTATATCCATGGAACAAAGAAAGGTTGTAAACTAAAGCATATCTTTAGTACATTAGTGAGAATATCAGGTGGGCCGAACACAGAACCTCCCCTCTCCTCCCCTCCCTTCCTCCTCCCTGCTCTACAACCAAGCCATTTCCCCAGGATTTTTTCCCCTAAATTTATAAAACCATCTACTTTAAGTCCCTAAAAATACTTTTTTCTTCTTTAGAATAAGGTGTTGCCTGATTCTAAAATTGCAAATAAAGAGAACTAAGATCTTCAATTAGCTATAATTTTGTCTTTTGACAGTTGTAAAAGTTCTACCAGGCCATTCTGATGTCAATGTAACGATAATTTTTGGCTTGTGTCTACTAGGGTTGCATAAACACAGGCCCCACCTGTGCTTGCAGGCAGACCGACAGTTCTTCATCGTCTGGGATCTGTTCACCCAGCATCTTGAGCAAGGAAGCTGCTTTCCACAGTGCTGGTCAGCGGCCTAGTCTGTCCTGGAGCTCCCTTCAGGCTGTGTGCTCAGTTCCTGCTGAACACTCGGTCTTGTCTCTGCTCAGAGCCTAGGGGTGTTGTGTCCCCTGCACCAGGGCAGCCACAGCAGGGCTCAGACACCAGTGGCATCGATTTCATCTCCATCCCAGTTTTTGGGATCCTTCTGCCATTTCCCTGCCCCCCAGCCAGGATACTGGCTGGAAATCAAACCCAAGACCTTCACACTGAGCAACATCCTCAGATCTTTTTCAAAACTTTATTTTGAAACAGAATTTTGCTATGCTGGGTGATCCTCCTGCTTCAGACTCGCAGAGTACTGAGAGAGCAGACTTGTGCCACCAGGCCTGGCTCTCCACTTCTGTTTAAAGATCAGCTAGGCCTGGTGATAAAGGCCTATAATCCCAGCTGAAGCAGAAGGATCACAAGTTGGAACACTGTCTTGGCTACTTAGTGAGATGTCTCAAAAGAAATGGGGTAAGTAAGGATTTAACGCTAGTGTTGATTCCCTGCACTACAAAAAAGGCCAGTTTTGCATAACAAGTGGTTCTGTTTTATGAATTTAAGGGGTTTCAGGTCATGTCGATGAGGTATTTTGCCAGAAATAGAAATCATCACCAATAAAACAGACTGAGCTATGACTGTGGACCTTCTTTGGATGTTTCTTCTTTTTAGTGAATGGTTGATAGAGTGGAGTTTTGACAGGGGGTCAAATACCTGTTCAGTCCTACCCTACACTGCCAGGTCCCTGTGTCAGTGCACAATGAGCTTTTTGAAAGTGCGAAGGAGGCTTCCCTTTATCCTCCACTCTTCCCCTGAACAGAACAGTGCACTGGTGTAGTTCAGAGCATGAGCTTGGCCCTATTCTCTATACCTTGTTTTTTCTGAGTTCTAGTTCCACTGATGTTACCATTTCTTTTCTTATTTTTTCCCCCTGTGGTACTGGGAATTGAATGCAGAGCCTTCCCTCTAGGCTATATTCCCCGCTCAGTTTTATTATTTGAGACACTGCCTGGCTAAATTATTAAGTTGTCCAGGGTGGGCTCCAACTCAGGCCTAGCACTGTTACAATTCATGACACCAAGCTGGGCCCTTTTGCCAACCTCAGGACGGTGGAACCAATAACTGGAACTCTCGATATGATTAAGAATTATCAGTCAGATTTAAAGATTTAAAGAAAGAAGAGCTTTACTGAGAAAGTAAAGTTCTTGAGAAGTCCAGAGGGGGTCTTTAGTGAGGGTCCCAAGGGTGACAGAGCCTTTACAAAGATTTTGCTCAGGGTATTTCAGGCATCTCCTTTGGTGGGGGTTGTAGAACAATGCAAGCCTACTGATTACCTTAGGGCATCTACTAGAAACCTGGAGGGGGAAGATAGGCTGCCTGTCTTAGCCACTTCTCTTTTATAGTACCTTGATCCCGTCTTTACTCCCATGGCCCCTGAAACACTGTGCTTTAGTCCTTTCTCTCTATCCAAACCTATTCTCTTATCTGTCAAGAGATTGTCTGCTGGTCACTCTGGCAACCATCTTAGACTCAACCAGCATTGGCAGGCCCACCTAAAAAGGGATTTCTGACTGTAAGCATTCTCTTCTCAAAGA
Source organism: Ctenodactylus gundi (assembly GCA_004027205.1). Classification (NCBI taxonomy): domain Eukaryota; kingdom Metazoa; phylum Chordata; class Mammalia; order Rodentia; family Ctenodactylidae; genus Ctenodactylus; species Ctenodactylus gundi. The sequence continues at coordinate 168,412 of PVKB01003862.1, read as the reverse complement.
TAAACAAGATTAGGACATGGTAGAAATTCATCTCGGTCATCTGGGCAGTATAAGATTAGGTGGTGTGATATTACTAACCTAACTGTAGGATCACAGGTTAAACTTCACATTTCCTGATATAAAAATTGGGACAGGACAAGTATGTAGCTGTTACCATGGAGCATGTATATGTCCAAGGCTCTGGGTACACACATTGTCACCATGCACCAAAATCAAAACAAAATGAATCAAAGACCTAGACATTAAAAGTGAAACACTGAACGTTCTATAAGATGAATTAGGCAAATATCTAAAAGACATAAGTGTAGGCAAAGACTTTCTTAATAAAACACCAAAAGCGAAAGAAATTGTCCCCATTATTAAAAAATGGGATCATGTCAAATTAAAAAGTTTCTGCACAGCAAAGGAAATTATCAACACTGTAAAAAGAGAACCAACAGACTGGGAAAAAATATTCACCACCAACATCTCAGATAGGGGGCTTATAACTCGAATATACAGGGAGCTGAAGAAAAGTAAGTCTACCAACATAAAGGATCCGTTAGGGAGCCACTGCTAAAGAAGCGGCACAGTTCTGAGCTTCAAACACATGCACATCATTTGCATTCTCACCTAGACCACCGGATGGGCAGGCAGCCAGCCTGACAGGCAGTAAAGACATACATCCTGGGTCACTCATCTTAAGGACACTCCTAAGATCACACACACACACACAAAACCAACCCTAAAACAAACAAACAAACAAACAAAAAATAAGAAGCTGCATATCAATTGCTGTTTTACTGTTGAGCTAATATCGATTTCACTTCAGTTTGACTCTGCTGGTCCCATCTCCCTACTATATTCTATTTACCCTTCTGCCTTTCCCAACATTCCCTTCTCTGAGAGAACTATCCAACTATTGTGAGATCAAGGTCAGTAATCTGATCTAGCTACTTCCTGCTGGACAGGGATAAAGAGAGGCCAGCAGATGGTATTCTGAGGAGTAGAAAGACTCTGGGATTGACATGCTGGCTTCATTTTGAGAACCATATGAATTTTATTTATTTCAATCCTATTGGAAACAAAATGAGACAGACAATTTAGAAAGCAAGGTTCAAACAGCAAAGCCAGTATCCAGGTAGCTAAAGGTCTACTTAAAGAGAGTAATGAGATGTCCAAATCAAGATCTTTGGCCAAGTGTTCCATGATTTGGAAAGTTTCTATTGAATTTTTGAAGCCTTACCAGTCAGCTTTCTAGCTACATCCCTAATCGTACCAGACTGATTGACACAGAAATAGCATCCTTCACCTACAAACAGGCATTCACTTCCCTTTTCTTCAGAGAAATGGTCAAGATTCCTCTGGTCTTATCATGCCACTGCTGCCAGGGAGTTGATTTAATTTTGAAGGATGACTGGCTCTGAGATATTTACTCTAGGCTATTTGTTAGGTTAGTGGAGAGTTTTTGATAAAAAGAAAGGGAAGAGCTTTGTCCTCTTATTCCAATACCTATGCCAGTGACAATTCCGAAACCCATCAGGAGTGGGATAAGAATAGGAAATCGTTTGGCTCAACTATTTGAGTTAGAGGAACCAGCAATGTCTGGTTGATGAGCACTATATCAATTTTAGAGACCATGTAGACATACATGAGTCAGTCAAATTTGCTAGTAAGCACAGGTAAGAGTTGGGCCCACAAAGAAAGAAGATTCCCTGGCCAGCAAGGTAGACATTATTTTCAATAGTAAACAGATAGATGAGCTTTTCCTTTTCCTTTTTTTTCACATAGACAGGGTCTCTGCTAAAACAACACTTGTCAATGGCTGAAAGAGATCCACAGGAGTCACAGATGAGCTCCCATAGACTTGTCTTTCCAGTATATAAATTTTCCTTTAGTACCCACCACTACATATTCATTGGATGAGGTATATTCAGGAAAAATAAGCATTTCAAATGGGAAGTACTAGAACATTCCTTCATGGGACCGTGAACAAACACTTATTAGGTCTTCCTTGACTATAGGTGAAGTTTTTATTTATGAGTCCTTTGTGTCTACGGATTGTTTCTGGGAATATAGCTCCAGACACTAGTAGGGTATGGGGTGAGGTGGGGTGCACTAAGAATGAAATAGTCATTGGGAGGCTTTATCATCAGGTTTTAGCATTAGCAATTGCAAACTTAACTACTATTAAAAACTATAATTACGGGGGAAGATTCACAGATTTTATGAGACAGTTGGTACTGTGTTTTGAAGGATACCAATCAAATGATTCAAATTCCAAGCTATTTTTTGTTACACTTTCTTTTTAGATGTTTCATTTCCACCACTTTAGTGCTGCTTGTCTGTCTCTTTCAAAGATTCCTTCAAGTATTTTCTGCAATGCTGGGCTAGTGGTTGCAAATTTCTTTAGGGATTCTTGGTCACGAAAAATGTTTACTTTTTCAGGGATAATTTTGCTAGATACAATAACCTAGGTTGACACTTGCCATCTTCTAAAACTTGAAGGATTTTGCTCCAGGTTCTTTTAGCCTTTAATGTTTGCATTGAGAAATCTGCAGTAATTCAAATGGATTTACCTTGGTAGATTAATGCTTGTCTTTCTCTTGCTGATTTTAATATCCTCTCTTTATGTTTTATATTTGAGGTTTTGATTATAATGTGTCATGGAAGTCTCTTTGCTGGTTGAGGTTATTTGGTGTTCTATAAGCTTCTTATACTTGAAAAATTAATTTCTTTTTCTAGATTAGGGAAATTTTCTTGCACTATTTCAGTGAATAAATTCTTTACATCTTTTGTGCTGTCTTCTGCTCTTTCACCTCCATAATTTTGAGATTGATTCTCTTTGAATCAATCATCAGTTGTTGTATCCAGCTACTTTTGCCTATTTCTAATTTTGGAATCATGCCTAATTATAGCATTTGTTTCCTTAACCTTGTCTACAAGGTCTAAAATTCTGTCCTCACAATATTTGAGTCATCTTCCCCTGCTTTGCCATATATTTTTATATCCTTAATTTCACTTAGACTTCTTTTTTATATTTTCTACTTCTCTATTAAAATGTTCCTTCATATCCTGCATTTTCTTATTTACCTCAGCCACCTTTTTATTTGTGGCTTTAATATACTCAGTGAGCTTTGTCTCCATTAGGACCACTATTTGATTAGTAAGTTCCTCTTTAAACCAGGTGATCATTGCTTGCATTTCTTTGAGAATATCTTGTTTGAACTGGTTGTTCCACTCATTTATCTGCTTTTTGACTTCCTTCTCTATGAGTTCCACTATTTAAGGGCCCATGACATTAGTTCCTGGAGTCTCAGGCATCTCTGTAGGTGTCCTGTTGCCTTGTCTTCTTTCATGTTTCTGTTGTTTGTTGAGGGGTTTCACCTTAAAGGCTTAGCTGAGAGGTTTCTTTGAATGGCTATGTTGGTGTGGGGGGAGGAGCTGGAATTCCTCTGAGTTCTGTGAGGGGAATAGGCATAAGGGTGGACCTAACAGTCTGATGGCCTCTGAGGTGTTTTGTTTACCCTCTACCCCCTTCGAAAACTCTCCTGCCTGTCCTGGCTTCCCTCACTCAAGGGCAGGGGTCTCCATCCTCAGAGATGCTCCCAGTACACTGAGCTGTTCAGGAGGTTGCTGATTTTTTTCTCCTCTCTGCAATGGCATCTTGTGCCAGTTTCTTCCTAGGTGCTTAAGCGTGACACCAAAAGCCCTAGGATGCTCTTCTGAGCTTTCTTTTACTCTACTCAGTTCAGTCTTGTGCTTTTTTTTTTTTAATGGCTCCTGCTTAGGTCATTACCAGTTATGGCTTCTGAGCATTGCTTCTTATCTGGGCTCCACGAGGCCTTTTCTAGGCTGATCAGTGATTCTCCCAGATCAGCACTTAACCTCAATCTGATATTCTGGCCTCCAGGCTTTCCTTCATCTGTGGTATGTGGATGCCAACAGCTCAGGACTGTACCCAGTCAGCTGTAGTTTTTCTCCACATGTGATATGTCTTCAGGATTTCTGACTTTCCCGTGGCCTCTTATCAGTTGTTAGGGCTCTCTTTCCTCTCATAGATCCATCAGATGTTCTGGGTTCCACAGGCTTTCCTCTGTCTACAGTTGCCTACAGCTCCCAGACATTTGCAGCTGGCCTGGGATGGCTTCCTAGGCTGCTTTATTTTCCTCCACTTATGATGTTCTTTTAGGATTTTTGATCTTCTCTTGACCTCCTTTCAGTTGTTGGGGTGCTCCTTCCTGTCCTAGCTACATTAAACAAGGCAGTTTTTGACTAAATTCTCAACTTTTTAAGTGGGTTTACTAGGGGATATTGTGTAACTCTGTTACTTGGGTGCCATCTTGACCAGAAGTTGCAAACTTATTTTTTGTTTGTTTGTTTGTTTTTTGAGAGAGGGCCTCACTCTGTAGCCCACACCGTGAACTTTTGACACTATTTTTTCTCCCATTTTTCCTCCTGTCTTTCATCATACAGTTGGCAAAAACCTGCAATAAGCATCCTGAATATTGGGTTGCCTTGAAATTTTCTCCACCAGGTTAGATAGTCCAATGCCCTTAATCTCAGTTTCAGGCAAAGTCTCTGGACAAGGGCAAAATGCTGACAAACTTTCTGCCAAAGAATAGCATGTGCCATTTTTAGACCAACTACCAATATAGTCCTCCTTCCCATCTGAAACTTCTTGAGCATGGCCTTCCCAATCACACTTCTATCGGCATTCTGGTCTGCTGAGCTGTGGCCAGAATCTCCCACAAAGTGCTCAGAGCATTTGAAATGTTCCCCACCTCCTCAAACCTTCCCGAAGTCCTCCAACAAACCAGTTCCAAAGGCCTCCAAATGACATGGTCAGGTAAAGTCACAGCAATGACCCCCTCTTCTCTAGTACCAATTTCTGACTTAGTTACTTTTTTGTTTCTCTGACTCAATACCCTAAATGCACAAATCAGGGGAGAAAAGTTTATTTTAGCTCACAGTTTCAGAGGGTCCCAGACCTTTCATGGGTAATCAGCTATCAACAGTGGAAGCACACAGCAAAGGCGGTGGTGGAGGCAGCTCCTCATGACATTGCAAATAAGGAGCCAATTCAAGTTCCCAAAAGAACACAGAAATCAACAACAGTCCTTTCAGGTTCCATCTTAGGCATCTGCCCCTTCTGGGTCCAGCCTCAGTGTTCCACCCCTTCCAGCTTTAAGCCCCTATTCCACCATATTCCTGTACTCCAACCCACACACGTGCAGTCAATAATCTGCCACACACCTGTCTTCCATCACACATTTATAGTCCACCACACACCCATAACCCACCCCTCCAGATGGGCCCCCATTTTTTCACAGCACATGGTTCCATAGATAATTCATAACATTCAAATGCATCAGGCTTTTAGGGGACATTCCAAACCCAAACGACAATAAAATCTTTACAATGGAATCTTCCTGTTAGCTCCCTGTCTTTGGCTCCTGCCCACACTAAATCAATCTAATTGCAGTTTCTGCTTCTGCAACCCTGCTTATCTGCATTCCACGGCCCGTGGGAGAAGAGGACCTTCTGTTTACACACTTACCCGAGATCCTGGAAGGAGAGGTCTTTGACCACTTCCTCTGTGGGAGGAAGACCTGTTTACCAACCAACCCCAGATCCTGAAAGGAGGGGTCTTCGACCACTTCCAGTATGTGCCAAACTTAAACATGTACCCACCAGTCTAAGGATGCCAACACTAACCTTTGTTACCTCCCCAAGAGATCCTGCAAATTTGGACAAAATCCTGAGCTCAGAGACCAGGACTTCCAGTATTCGCTCTCTGGGTCCACATGTGAAATAAAGACTCTCTTATCCCTCCAAAGTGCTGTGTGTCTTGTGATCTGATTTCTGCAACAAGACCCCGTCACAGATGATGGAGGGACTCTGCCTGTGGGTGAGAGAATGTAGGACAATCATGCGTGGTTTGCAGAGAGAGATGGCTGGGAATGAGACCAAGTGGAGGCCCTCAGACTATTTGGTCCCTCTCAATGACTACCTGCAGCATAAAACTTACTGGGCTTTTTGTCTCTCTCCTCCAACCTCCGGCATGTTCACAGGGACACCCCAGCTTCACCATGGTAGTCAAGTGCTCTGTGGATCCAGATAGGTCTCTTCAGGGGACAAGCAACGAACACTGACAAGGACACCACAGTAGAACACTCGAAAATCTCACTTGCTCCCTCTCCTGTACCTGCTGGTTCGTGGATGCCAACACCTAGAACCTAGAAGGAGGTGGCTTATCCAGGTGACTCAGCACAGTGAAAGCGGTGGCCTCATCTCAGTTGTTCTTTGTATGTACTTTGGGTTTGTTCCATTTTCTTGTTTCTGGTTTTTGAGTTTTTCTTTCTGTCTTTTCAAAAATAACCTTTTTAAAAATAGAGTTTTGTTATTCTCTCTCTCTTTTTCATTTCTTTCTCGTATTCTTTTTTTTTTTTTTGGTGTTACTTTTACTTTTTGTGAATTCTTTTTCGTATTCTCCTTTTTTGGTGTTACTTTTACCTAACTGTATTTTCTTTCTCCTAGTTCCAACAAAGAAACAGACTTTTAAAATGTGGTAATATTTATACAACTGAGCGTTACTCTGCCATGGAAAAGATAAATTTGAGACATTTAGGAAAATAGATGCATCTTGAGACCATCACACAAAATAAAATTACATACAGAAGGTTGAGCATTGCATGGCTTTGCTAATATGAGAAAACTGAACTACTAAAAAGTAAAAGAGCAAAATGAAAGGGAAATGAAAGAAAATTGAAGATAGACTTTGTTGAGATGAATAGAGGATATGGGTTGTGTGCGAGTGTGGGAAGGGAGAAGGGAAGTAACGATAACCAAGGTGCAATATGTATACACATTAATTTCTCAAGTTGATTAGTGTTACATTAATATGCTATATATGTATGTTATATTATATATTATATTATACATATTATTGTAATATAATATTGCATTATATATGGGGTTAGTTGATGTAGTGGAAATACATATTAATAAAAAATAATTTTAGCCAAAAAACAAAGAAAAACAGGGCAATACCAGATAAAAAACCTAATGATGCAGCTCAAGATTATAGAGAAATAAAAGCAATCCAAATCCAAAAGCAGTAGAGGGAAAAATATTATAAAGATCAGAGAAGAAATTCGTAAAGTAGAAAAACAATACAAAACAACACAAAAGGTCAATAAATTACACATCAAGGAAAAATGATTCTAAAATTTATATGGAAACAGATCCAGAATAGTCAAAGCAACTGTAAGTGGCCATTCTCACTGGCATAATAGAAAACTCAGTGTTGTTTTGATCTGCACATCCATAATGGCTAAAAATGCTGAAACAAACTCTTATTTTTAAGCCCCTGTGAAAACCAAAGAAAAGTTAAATATTTTCAACATACACTGACACAGAGAAAACATTTCCATTCCAAAAGGGGTGAGCAGAATGATAGAAAGCCACTGGAAAAAAACACGTTCTTAACTCAGCAGGGCAGGAGTTAAATCTTACAGTTCTGTGTGGTGGCCAGCACCCTTTGCGAGCTGTGGTGAGATGTCAGCTCAAAGGGCTTGGATGACCTCACCCCTACAATTTTGTCTCCTCCTGTAATCTTTATAGTTTCTTCTTTGGGCTGGCTCCTTCCTCAGTGGACAACCCATGTTTTAGTATCTCCAGATTTCCAGGGTCTCCACTGTACCTTAGGATTCTTTACAACTTCATGCGTTGCCATCCCAGGGGAATGTTTCCTCATCTTTAAGTTCTTCCTCTTAAATCTGGGTGGAAATCTTACCAACCCAATTGCTGTATTCTGTGTGACTGTAAGGCCAGCACTGCATGGATGTTAGCGAGGTCTGCCACTGTCTTGAGCAGCAATCTGGCCCCCTTGAATAAAGATTGCTAGAATTTTGACATGATATATGTGTCCAAAATACTCAAGTTCAATGTAAACATTATGTATCACATATGAACACACTAATAAAATGGAGGAAAAGGAATAATGACTGCTGAGATCCCTGAATTCTTAGATGGTAGAACTCCAGTTACCTTTTGCCCTACAGGATGCCCTAGAGTACTATTCTCTGAGCAAGATCCTTTATCTCTCCACCCCTTAATTGGAAAAGAGTCAGGTCTTATTGATTTCTGATACACCCCCCCCCCGGTGTCTTTTTATAGTCCTGATTCTGAGTACTTCGCTTTCTTTTAAAAAATGCTAATCTCTTTAATTTTGCTGTGCCTTTCTGTCCCACTTCTGCAGTCTCTTTCATTCTCTGTATGGCAAAACTGAAAACATTTTGCATCACTTTCTCTTCCATTTTTTCCCTGCTTTTTACATAGGGTTGGCTAAAATCCACAAGCAGTACCCATATAACTGAATAAACATGGGGTTGTCTTGATATTTCCTTTGCAAGATTAAGTAGTCCATTGCCCTTAATCTCAGTTTCAAGTAAAGTCTCTGGACAAGGATAAAATGCCAGCCCACTTTCTGCCATAGCATAGAATGTATGGTTTTAGATCAATTGTCAATGAAATCTTCTTTCTTATCTGAAACTTTTTGAGCCTCATGTGTCCGTTGTTGAAGGACTTCACTTTAAAGGCTTAGCCAAAAGGTTTCCTTGAATGGCTATGAGTGTGTGCATGGGGCGGGGGAGTCAAAATTCCTCTGAGTTCTATGCTGGGAATAGGCAGTGAGGGAGGACCTAAAAGTCCAATGGCCTCTGAGGTGTCTTGTTTACCCCCACCTCTCTCAGCAAAGCTCTTCCACCTCTCCTGGCTTCCCTCCCTCAAGGACGGGGCTGTCTACCCTCTGAGGAGCTCCTATTACACCTGAGCTCTTTAGGGGGTTGGCTGCCTTTCTCTCCCCTCAGTAACTGCCTCTTGTGCCAGTTTCTTCCTAGGCACTGCTTAAGTGTGACCCCCAAAAGCCCTGATGTGCTCTTCTGAGCTTTCTTTTACTCTAATCAGTTCAGTCTCAGACTTTTTAAAAAATGGTTCCCGCTTACATCATTGCCTGTTATAGCTGCCAACAACTGCTTCTGACCTAAGTTCTGGGAGGCCTTTTCTAGGGGAAGCTCTCATTGCATTTGTAGTGTGCACTACCCACAGGCTTGGTTTTTTTTTGTTGTTGTTGTTGTTTGTTTGTTTGTTTTTTTAAGTTGGGACTACCAGCTGCTGTCAAATTTCACTTCTCCTAGATTTGTGTTTATGTCGCTCAGAGGTTCTGGGTGGAGCTTTTTCTATCTGCAGATGCTGGTGGCTTCCAGCCATTCACAGTTGGCCTGGGGCAGTTTCCTGGACTGCTGTCTACGTCTGCTTCTGATGTATTTTCAGGGTTTCTGGCCTTCCCATTGCCTCTTTTCAATTGTTGAGGAGCTCCTGCCTGTGCTAGCTATCTTGAATAGGTGTTTTTTGACTATATTCTCAGTTTTTAAAGTGAGTGTGTGAGGGGACATAGTGCAGTTCTGTTACTTGGCTGCCATATTGACAGGAAGTTGTCTTGCACTTTAATAGAAATCGGTGATGATGTTTGTGAAAGGGTCAGAGTAGTCAGAAAGGCAAAAGCCAGCTGGTGGTCAGGAGTGCTCCTCCATTCCTCACTCCAACACTGTCCATGGAGGACTATGAACTTCTGTGACAATGTGTTCCACCTAGCTCTGAAGATTGGAGTTGAGAATTAAGTAGGAGGAAGAGGAGGCCTTGGGCCAGGCTGTGCTAGGCAGGGCTATGCCAGAGTAAGCTACTCCAAAGGTGTTGAGACCTTGCTGGTGACAGATGCACAGCAGTTATTTCAAGCTTCAAAATGTGTCTCCTCCCACTTTATACTGTGAGCAGCTGTCCATAGTGGAGGGCATCCTGATCTCTTTTGTCTGATACTGTGTATGTGGATTTCTCATTACTTTCCAGCCAATTTCATTAGTTTGAGAAGCAGGAAGCTCCTTCTTCTCTGCTCCTGGATAATTTCCTCCTTTTGTACCTATTGTGATTTGGATCTGGAATGGCCCCCCAAGGTCTCATGTATTTGGGTGTTTTGGATTGCCTACAAAACCAAATGCACTGGGAGATTGGGGCCTAGTCTGAAGGAGTATATTAAATTATAGGTGTGTGGCAGATTGTAGATTGCAAACATGTAGATTAAATTACAGGCATTTGGATTGGATTATAGGTATGTGGTAGGGGCTTAAACCTAGAAGGAGCAAAACATTGGGCTGAATCCAGAAGGAGCAGGTCACTGGAATGGGACATGAAAGAATATATGCTACTTCCTGCCTTCTAACTGGACTTGACTTGACTTGGCTTCCTGTTTGTAATGTCTTTAGGAGCTGCTTCTGCCTCTGCTATGTGCTGCCACTCTTGCTGACCACCCACGAAAGGGCTGTGGCCTTCTGAAACTAAGGTAAAATAAACTTTTCCTCCCCAGATTTGTGCACATCAGGTATTTTTATCACAGCAACAAAAAAGTAACTAAGACGCCACCTGAAGCTCACCAGCCCAACTCCTCTTTAATGTTGTCCTCAAGAGTCCAACTTTATGTCAGCTGTGATAGCCGACCTCCATTCCAGGTTATCAGCCAAGTTGGTCTTCAGTTCTGCACTGTCACATGCACAGTCCCCCAGGTGCCAGAATGGCTTCCTGATGTAATTATGTGGTTTCTGGTTAGATCTCAGTGTGAGCTGCATTCCTAACACCACAGTGTGAGACCTTGTTTGAACCTTCAGGGCTGGAAAGCCTCAGCATCGCTGACCTTGGCCAAGTTCCATCCCTCAAAGAAGTGTTACTGTGTGTAAATTAAGCCAGGTGTTAGTGCTTGTAACTTGAGCCAGGTGTTGTTTTGCTTAAACCCCCTAGGAACTGCTCCTTATCTTGGCATCCTCCTTCCTCTACTCATTTCCTCCCCCTGGGCAATCCCCAAGATAGCTTCCTCAGTCTATTTAAGCCCCTTTACTTCCTAAATAAAATGATACAGTGTTCACTGAAACGACTCCCAGGGTGTGTTACTCTGTCATCCGACCCCTCCTCCGCTGTTCCAGGGGCCTCCGGAGACCCCTACAAGACCTGGTATCCTGAAATCTGCAAAGCAGTGAGTTTGGCTGTGTGTTTGGGTGTATGTTTATATGAGTGTCTTTGGGCAACAAGTATATAAGAGTAAGAAGCATTTTGCTCTGAAGTGCTCATTCTAAAAGGGTCTTCACGCACAGAGACAAAGGAGGGGAGATCAGTTCAGGAGTAAGAAAGAGTATAGCCAGGAGGTGAGACAACTCCCCCTAGGACAAGGCAGTAGAGAACATACCTTCCAGAAGAGCTCTTCTCCCAAGGCTAAGAGGGAAGGAGGCATCGGTATCCTGGGAATAGGGAGCTGAAATGATTAGGTGGGCTCTGCCTGACTTCAGGGAGTCTGTCTGGTTGGAGGCACTTAAAATGACTCTAGAGACCAGGCTTTGGATATCACTTACATCTCTACCATGCAGAACGCTAGCAGGACCACACAGGGTCTTGGAGTATCATAAGAGAGGCGAGATGGAACGTGGATGTGAATGTACTGTGCTGCACTTGTGTTCCCACAGCCCACCCTGAGCCAGGTGCCCTAAAGGAATCTTCATTGGCATCAACTGGACTGTAGAACATGGTGACCAGGAACTGAGCAAGAGAATAAAGACAGCACACACTGTTTTCCTCAACCTGAGTAGCTTTATTGTCCTTCCCCCAGAAATCAAAGAATTCAGCCATCTCAAATTTCAGGCTCTGACAATAATGCAAGTGTTCTCAATAGGGGTGTAGTATGTCATATATCAGCTCAGCCTCAGCCCCAGAGGCCTGCTTCTTTCTACCAGGAGGACCTTGTCATGTCCTTGGGGGAAAAGGCACTGCCTTCAGGGGCTTGCCTTAGTGTGATGCAGGGCCTTCCAGGCTGGTACTGTGAATGCACTGGCTGCTTGCATCTCTTGAGCTACCACCAGACACCCAGAGAAGCAGGGACAGTTCCTGTTCCAGTTCCTCTATCTGCTGAGCCAGCTGGGTCCTCCACACCTCCAGTACCAGGTCCTGTTTGCTCCCCATGGCCCAGGACCTTGGCCTGCTTCCACCTGGGTGAACTGCTTCCATGGAGCTAGCTCCATCATCCCACAACACACCAGGCAGGATGCTGGAACTCACCTTGATGGGACAAATGTAGGGCAAGGAGAGGTAACTCTGAGAGTCTTTCACTCTTTATGCCCTGAGCTATGACCTTTGTCACACTGATGTCCGGAGCTTGCTGTGGGGACCTGATTATTTCAATGATACATAGCGTCTCCAGTTTATGCTGCTGCATGAAGGCATGACAGAAGCCAACTAATAATCTTTGTGTCAGTAATTTGGAAGAGTGGCTGAATGGTTGTCACTGCATATCTCAGCCCTTCAGCTCAGCTGACTTGCTTTCTCCTCAACTCCAGGGACGTTCATAGTGAATATTTCTTTCAGAGGGAAGCTCTCCTGTCCTTTGGTCCTCACAAGTCAGCCTTGTGAATCTCAGTGCAGAAGATGGATTCCTGAGACGTGTTCCTTTGCAGTGAAGCCTTTTTTTGACAGCCATTCATTGAGACTGAGTGAGGGTGCTTTGGAAAAGCCCAGCACAGGCCCTGCAGTTTGGATGCTGGCCCTAGCGGGTTAAGTTGTGTTGTTCTTAGTGGAAACTAATGCACAACTGTGTGTGGTTCTTGCTTTTTTCCCCACAACTTTCCCTGTATCCATATTTCCAGTGACTTTAGCTAGGATGAGGGTAAAAAGATGAAAGATATAACTCCTGGAAATCCCCAGTTTCAGAAGTAGGAACTGTTAGCCTAGCAACACCTACAACTGCTGTGTTTATCACTCCTTTTTCTTTCCTTCCTTCAATCCTTGCTGTGAATTTACTTAGAGGGCCATGTCCCAGGCTTACTGCATGAGCTCCCTGTCTGTGGTTCCAGATCTTGGGCTTCCTAGCTGAGTCTTCCAGTCACCAAACCAAGCACACAGCCCACAGCTGTTGCTGCCACACTCTGGCCAGATCCGGTTATTCTGGAAAGAACCCCTCTTTATGCAAGGTACTTTGACTCCAAGGGCCCCACTTGTGGGCACCTCAGATACTGAGATGTTCACCCATAGGGCTTACCGCAGGGGTATTGCTTCTCCTCGGGGACAGTTGGTTCTGGAACTCCAGGGCTTGAGCAGTGAGCTGGAAGAACTCCTCATTCAGCTTGTCCAAAGTGTTTTCTACCTGCTGTATCTTTTTCTATAAAAAAGAAAACGAGATTTTCCTTCCTTCCTTCTGTCTTTTTTTTTCCTTCTTTGATTTTTTTCTCCTTTTTCTTCTTTTCTTTTCTGAATATGGTCTCGCTGTGTTGCCTAGGCTGGGCTCAAATGCCTGGGCTCAAGAATTATCTTCCTGCCTCAGCCTTCCAAGAATCTGAGAATGTAGAAATATGCTGATGTACCAGACAAAGGTTTTGTTGTGGTGGTGGTGTGCATTTGAGTGTGTATGTCTCTCGGTGTATGCTGGCATCGAACACAGGGACTCCAACGTATTAAACAAACACTCTACCACTGAGTTATGCTTCCAGTCAGGATCCTCATTGCTTTTACTTTATGTTTACCCTTTAAAATATTTTTGCTCTCCTGTTCCAGGATAAGTCCCATAACAGGGCTTGATACACAGCACCAATGTCAGGTGCTACTCTGAGAGAACTAAGAAACTGGTGATGAGGAGTCTAGACCTACAGTCTACCATAGGGCCTGCCACAATAACCTCAAGTAGTGGAGGTTATTGTGGCATGATGTACCAGACACACTGTACTTCCAGGAAAGTACAGGTCAACCTGTAGGAGCAAAAAGCAGGACATTTAACTAGTTGGGGTCAGGAAGACTTTCTGGAAGAGGAAACATTTCACCTGGCAGTGATTTAGATCTGAAATGCCTCTTGGAAGCCTCATGCCTTTGGATGTTGTGGAATACCTATTGATTCCAAAGAGGTGGGATCTCATTGGAAGGGGTGGATCATTGGGGCTTGACCCAGAAGTGGTGGAACACTGGGACCTGGAAAGATACACACTATCTCTACCATTCTTTGCTCTCTCGGCTTCCTGTCTGCCGTGCTATGAAAGGCTTTTCTCTGGCTAGGCCTCTGCCATGTGTTTCCACTGTTGTCAGCCATTCGTGAATGGACTGAAACCTCATGAAACTGTGAGCTAAAATAAGTCCTTCTTCCTTTCAGTTGTGAATGTTGGGTATTCTGTTCCAGCAATGAAAGAGTAACTAAGATAAAGCTGAACTACAAAGACTGCACAGAGTTTGCTGGTTAGATGGTAGAAAAAGAGAATTCTAAGCAAAGAGAACAGAATGGAGGGAAAACTAGAGATATGAAAGAGTACAGAAGACATTTATCCACATGGCTGTCCCTCCATCCGTTTGTCATCCACCCATAAGAACTTCCATTCTTCCATCCACATACCTCTCTATCCATCTGTATCCACCCATCCACCAACCACCCTCTCATTCATTCATCACTTCATTCAACTGTCCATTCATCTATGTATCCATCCACCCATCCACCTATCTATTCTCTTTCTCCATCCATCTAACCACCCACTGATCTACCTAACTTTCTATATACTCTCATCCATCAGTGATCCTTTCATTTATCCATCCACTCATAAGTAAAGAAATATTTATTGAATACCCAGTATGTCAAGCCAATGGTTCGTCTTGAACTCCATTAGTGAACTTCAACAATTTTCAGTCTATCAAGAAAGGCAGACACAGAACAAGAAATTGTGTGTGACAAGTGACACCTGAGTGGATGTTCAGATTGCTGTGGGAGATAACCAGAGTTTGACAGTAGCATGGAATTGGTTTGGAAGAGTGGAATGATGTTGGAAAAATGTGTGTGTGTGTGTGTGTGTGTGTGTGTGTGTGTGTGTGTGTGTGTGTGGTGTTTGTGCCCATGTGTCCATGTCCTAGGGACAGAAGACCATGCAGGGCCTGTGTGCTTTTCCTGGCATTATGGAACCATTGAGAATCCACTGTGGCAAAATCTTCAAAGTTATTCTTCATTTTCTTGGAAGTACAGTATGCCCAGCTGAAGCATGAGTGTCTCAGATGCAGATAGAGGTGTTTGTATTACTGAGTTTTGGCTAAAGTTGTGAGTAGATTCTAGAAAGCTCATTTACTAAAGGAAGCTAAGTTTACTCTACCTTCTTGCCTTTCCTTCAGCTGTCTTATAACCATGAATGACTAGGAAGATGAATGTCATGTGCCAAAGGTCATGAAGTAGGAATATAGAGGATCATGGGATTTGTAAGACATCATGAATGTTGATGATTTTACCTTTTAACATGCTAAACTGTCTCATGAGCTAATATAACACAAACTTCACAGGAAGCTCAGCTGTTAAGGGAAGCCCATTTTTTCCCCCTAAACATGATATGTCAGATCAAATAAAAAAGGAAATTTCAGGTTAGAAAGATAGAAGCTAGAAGTTCCTGACATACTTCCAAAAGGACCAAAAAGGAAAAAATATTGCTATGCTTGGAATATTGGAGTAGTTGATGCAGAATGCAGAAATGAATGGGACATGGCTTTGGATCTGGAATGTCTCTCAAAAGTCTCATGCATTTGGATGTTGTGGAATACCTATAGAACCATGTGCTAATAAGAGGTAGTGGCTGGTTGGATGGATGTGGCAAAAACACTGGGTGGTTCCCTGGGGCTTGAGATGAACGAGGCAAAATACTAGAACTTGAACCAGGAGGGGTGGATCACTGTGACATGACCTGGAAAGATATATGGTAGCTTTTCCCTTTGTTATTCACTTGGCTTCCTCCACAATGTGTTTCTGCCATTGCTGGCCACTCATATATGGACTGAGACCTTCTGAAACTGTGAACTAAAATAAATTTTTTCTTCCCTCATGTTGTGACTGTCAGGTCGTCTGTCCCAGCAATGAAAAGGTAACTAAGACAGAAATTGGTATTAGTTCTATGCTGAAAAATGGGAGAAAAGAGCACAGGAAAATGATGTAAAAAGTTTGCAGTTTTGTAAGGCTGAAAGAACTTGCAAAGCTGGGGCAAAAGACAGCCTGGTTGTTAAAGAGATTAGCTTTACAAAGAAGCCAAGTATTAGAGTCAGAACTATAAAAAGATATCTTGAAGTGTTTCAGTAATCAGTAAGATTCTACTGTCTATCCACTCAAGATGAAACAGCAAAATAATTTGCTTTGGAAAGAGAGTCACAGGGTGTCTTAGTTATGTTTTCGTTGCTGTGACTCAATACCTAACACCCACAAACTCAGGAAAAGAAAGGTTTATTTTAGCTCACAGTCTCAAAGGTCACAGTCCATTCAGGGGTGGGTGGCAACAATAGAAGTACATGGCAGAGAGAGAGGTGGAAGCAGCTTCTCCAGGTCAACAGGAAGGCCAGCTGAGACTAGTTAAGACTAGTCCTGGTCCTCCAGGAAGGCAGGTGCAGCTTATGTATCCTTCCAGGTCTCTGCCCAGTAACCAGTCCCTCCAGCAACCAGGTGTGGCCACCACACACCGTTAATCCTAACTTAACTGCAACCCACCCCTCCAGACCAGACCCCAATCCACTATCACATGGTTCCATAGACAATCCACAACATTAAAATACATGAGACTTTTGGGGGACACTCCAGATCCTAACCACAACACAGGGCGTCCTGGAGGGTAATCTCAGAAAATAAATCCGCAAGGGGTTCAGTCATCTAAGAACTCAGAGGTCTCTGTGGCCTTGGTTCCAGAGGGCCAGGCTCCACTCAAGCCAGTGGTGACACTCGCATCAACCATGCAGTGCTGGTTTCACAGGCATGCAAAATGCAGGAGTTGTAGCGTCGGGAAGGTTTTCAACCCAAATTTTGGAGGCCAGGCAATGTGCCCCCCAGAGGGCCATATATGAAGTTGTGAAGTTGAAAGTGCAGTGGAGACCCCCAAATCTTGGAGATGCTAGGAATATGATTGGCTGGAGAAGAAAGTCACAGATGATGAGTGGAGTCATCCAGGAGGGGGGCCATGGAAGTTGCGGCCAGAGACAATTCTACGAGGGCACTTAAGCCATTTGGAGTGCACATCTTGTCACAGTGTGGCACAATGCAGGGTTTAATGAAACTGCAGGGTACGGTGCTTGTCCTCCTGGTTTTCATGCTTGCTTTGGTCTGACTGTTCTCTATCCTCCTATTCCCCTCTCTTGGAATGGGAATGTTTATTCTGTGCCCTTGCATTTTGGAAGTGTTTACATTTTTTAAAAAAATTTTTCACAGGTACTCATAACTAAGGGCTTGTCCTGAGTCTCAGAGGAGACTTGTGACTTGGACTTTCTAGCAATTCTGGAATTGTTAAGACTTTGGCAACCCTTAGAGAAGGAATAAATGTACTTTGTGTAGTAAGGAAGTGGACATGAATATTTGGGGGCCAAGGGCAGAATGTTGTGGCTTGGATCTGGAATGTTCCCCCAAAGTCTCATGTATTTGGATATTATGGAATACCTCTAGAATGGTGTGATATTAAGAGGTGAGGCCATCATGCTTAGTGAAGTGAGTCAGAAGCAGAAGATGAAATATCAAATGGTCTCTCTGATCTGAGAGACCCAGATCACAATTATGTCACAGAATTTAATGTGGAAAATAATGGGAACTGGGGAGAGGGTGGGTCAGTTGGAGTAGGGTCAAAAGAAGAGAGCGGAAGGTCTTCTAACCTTGCCAAGATATGTATGTGCACAAAATGCTCAAGGTCAATGTAAACTTTAAATTTTGCACTTATATGTATCAATAAAATGGGGGGGGGGGAGAGGTGGGGCCTGGTTGGAAGGAGCAGAACACTGGGGCTTGACTCAGAAGGGGTGAATCACTGTGACATGACCTAGAAGAATATATGCTAGTTATCCTCTTTCTTGCTCACTTGACTTCCCATCTACCACACTATGAACAGTTTTCCTCTGACTAGACCTCTACCATGTGTCACCCATTGCCAGCCACCATGAATAGACCGAGATCTTCTGAAACTGTGAGCTAAGATACATCTTTCCTCCTTTATGTTGTGGATGTTGAGTATTCTGCCCTAGCAAAGAAAAAGCAACTGAGACTATGACAGTCATTTCAGTGCATGAAAAATACATGTGGACTTATAAAGAAGGAAACTAAGCCACAGCATCCACTGTTGCCTATTTGAGGTCAACACTGAGCCATGAGCAATTTCACTTAATGGAGAAAGAGTAAGCAGGAGGTGTCTACAGTTTCCACTTGGGCCATAGGCACTGAAGGCATTTACTTCTTGGGAAATCTGTAGCCATCTCAGCTCCTGGGCCCAGGTAGGGGATCTTGGAGAGTACCACTCTGCTTCATTGCCTTAGAGAAAGAATGTGTCTATTTCCATCTTGTCTGACAAGATTATTGCTGCAAAATGTATCTATGAAATGCTGTCCACTAAGTGTTCACTGGTCCAGCCACCTAAACATTTCAGATGGCCTGCCCAACCTCCTATGGCTTTGGGAAGCACATGAGGAGCCCAAATTCAGGCACTCTTTCTGTGCAGAGGCAAGAAAACAGTGGCCCTAACCAATCTTCCATTGTCCCAGAAGCAGATGGGTAAACAAATCCATATACCTAATCCCACAGAGTACAGCTGGACAGTTAAAGCCTGAAAGGCTCAGCCTGTATAGGCTAGTATAAATGGATAGATGGCTCTATATACCCACCTATGATCCAGAAAGCAGCAAAGAACTGGCCTGTTGAGACCTGCCAGCACACAGCTCAACAGTTCACCAGTTCTCCTCATCTTCTGCAGTCCCAGGAAACCACTTGGGAGCCTATTCAAAGTAATCTGGTCTGCTGAGGTCCTGAGAAACATGTGGGCAGTTGTGTCTTCTTACCATTGGTCTTGGAGAACTGTTGACAGTTTTCTTTGAGCACATTAAGGGTTGGAGGCTCTGTGGGATCGTTGGTGCAACCTTCAGATACCTCTATGTCCCCTGGATCCCTGTCAGGACACTGTACTACAGCCCTCTGGGCCCAAAAGGCTAAGCCTTAACTCCTGAAGCCCATGGAAGCTGATGGTCACCCTATAGTCAGGGCACCATGCTCAGAATGGATCAGAAAACTTTCTCAGCTAGGAGAGCTGCACCTTGCCTGGAAATATAGTCCTACAACCTCTGCGACCTATGCTGCTGTGACACAGACATCACCAATATTGATCACAGATGAAGAAACTATGCAGACAATATGCTAAAACATCCACTTGGAACAAAGTCTATGCAGCCTATTCGAACTTCATCCAAGGATACATTGCCAGGAGAAAGTAATTTCATACAAAAGACACTCTATAAAATTGGTAAAGGAGCTGATACAACACATGCATGAATACTTTCAATCACCAAACTGCAAAGACCAGAAACAAAAGAGGAAGAAAGGAATAAAGGGTACCAAACGACCAGAAGAAAATTACCAAAATGACTGGAGTAGTCTTTATTTATCAGTAATAATCTTAAATATGAACAAATTATATTCTATCAAATAAAAAATGGCCAAACAAATAGAAATACAAATTGTAATAATATGCTACCTACAAAAACTCAATTCATCAATGATGGCACACATAGACTAAACGTGAAGGAATAGAAAAAAAGTATACAATTGAGTAAAATAAGCTATACTTTCACAATATAAAATATACTTTAAGTTAAAAACTGATAAAATAGACAAAGAAGGTCACTCCATCTGATAATAGGAATCAACTCTGCAGGAGAAAATAACAACTACACATATGCACACACCCAAAAAGGAAGCACCGAGTTGCATGAAGCAAACATTATTAGGTATAAAAGAAAAGATAGAATAAGATACAATAACAGTTGGAGAATTCAGTGCTCCATTTTTTGTCAATAGATGGATCATCCAGACAAAAAATGCAAAAGGAATTACCAAAGTTCAAATACATTATAGAACAGCAACATCCATTTACAGATCATTTCATCCAACAGTTGCAGAATACACATTCTTCTTATCAGCACAGGGAATATTCTCAGGTTAGACCATGCACTAGGTCACAAAACAACTCAAAGAAATTAAAGAGATAATCATAGTATGTATCTTTTCTAATTCTAATCTAATTTAATTGCATTAAAATAGCACAGAAAGAACTTTAGACAACTTAGCCAGAGATATAAGACAAGAGTAGAAAAAATAAAGGGCATCCAACAGGGAAGAAGGAGGTCAAATCTTCTGCTTGCAGATGACATGAATTATATATAGCAAAACCCAAAAACATACACACACACACCACTGTCTGAAGTCATAAAAATCAGTGAAGTTACTGAATATAAAATCAGCATACAAACATAATTATCTTTTTAATACAATAAAAATAAAATTGCTCAAAAAATAATGAAAACAATTCAATTCACAAGTGACTAAACAAGTCAACAGAAATGACCCATAATATGGGAAAGAATATTTGAAAATAGTGCATTTAGCAAAGAATTAGTTTCTGGAATAGATGAAGAACTTGAAACAATACCAATACTAAAACCAAACTAAACCAACCTAACCTGTGTTAGTTACTTTTCTGTTGCTGTGACTCGATACCTGACATCCACAAATTTAGAGGAGAAAGGGTTTATTTTAGCTCACAGTTTCAGAAGGTCACAGTCCATTCAGGAGTGGCCAGCAGCAATGGAAGTACATGGCAGAGGCAGAGGTGGAGGCAGCTTCTCATAACATCACAAGCAGGAAGGCAACTTGAGACTAGTTGAGACCAGTCCTAGTTCTCCAAGGAAGGCAAGAAGCAGCTTGTATATCCTTCCAGGTCTCATCCCAGTGATCAGCCCCTCTTGGATCTAGGTGTGGAAGGTGTGGCCACTACACGCCATTAATCATAACTTACATGCCGCTAACCCAATTTACATGCTGTTAATCCAATTTGCATGCCTGTAGTCCACCCCTCTAAACTAGGCCCCAATCTCCCAACAGCACATGGTTCCATAGACAAACTATAACATTTAAATACATGAGACTTTTGAGGAACATTTCAGGTCCAAACTACAATACAACCCAAACCAAAAGCTCCCTAAAATAACAAGCAAACAGCAATCTGATTACAAGATAGACAGATGACCCGAATAGCCATTTCTCAAAAGAGAATATGCAAATGGCTGACAAGTACATAAAAAATGCTCAGCATCACAAACAGGAAAATGTAACTCAAAATCTCAATGAGATATCATCTTATTCCAGTTAGAGTGACTATTATCAAATTATAAAATTTTACAAATGCTGGCAAGAATGCAGAGCATAAAGAGGCATACTCACTCTGGACAAAATGGGAGCCAAACAGGATCCCCTGCTTAGCAGCTCCTCAACAGTCCCATCCAAAAAGTTGAGATAAAATTTTTTTTAAAATCTGTCTGAATAACTTAGCTTAGAGAAAGAGAAGTGCTCTAAGAATTTAAAAAGAGGAAACTATAGAGATTAAAGAACTGGAGAAAGCTGCCCTGGGCAGTCTGGGAAAGGCCAGGAGCAGCTGTGAGTGGCCCAGCAACTGCAGGCATGAGGTAAGACCAGAGAGCCAGGATCCATGGAAGTAAATAGTGTAGGGGTAGTTCTGGCCTCCACGAGAAGCAAGTTTATAAGTAGTGCAAACTGCAAACGCACCATGAGATTTCCTTTTGAAAAGTCTCCTTAGATAGGCTTAGGAGACTACCGCAGTTCAGGAAGAGCAATACTTGGCAGCACCATACTAAGAAGTGGTATAATCATCAGCCATTTCTGGAAGAGTCCTAGTCTGAACTGCTTTGGGAGACATGATCCGTGGATGGGTGCACACCAGGGAATTGGAAGATGCTTTTAGTTAGCGACTGGGAAGCAGCTGGCACAAGAGATGGTTGTGGAGAAGGGAAAACAGACAACAGACTTCCTGAACGGGCTGAGCCTCAGTGACAACAAGCCCCACAGAGTGGAAGGTCCTGGCGTGGGGAGAAGCCAGGGCAGCTGGGAGAGAAGTTTCCTAAGAGGTCTGGGTGTGACTTGAGTTGGAGGTCACTGAACTGTTAGGTCCCCCTTGCTGCCTTCTCCCAGTACAGAACTCAGGGCTTTTGAGACCCATCATCCACTCTCATATGTGGTCAGAGAAATGCTTTGGGCTGACTGTTGGTGTTAAGCCCCACAGGCAAGACATACCTCTACAAAACTGGACACAGGAACAGCAGGGACAGGTCTCATTAGTGGACATGTAGCAAAAGCTAAGCAGAAAACCACATCAATTGCTTTACCCTTATCCTCCATGTCTGATGGATGGTACAGGCCTATACCACAAGCTCTGGGAAAAAAAAAAAAACAACAACTATTTCCAAAGTACCAACACAATGAAAAGCGTTGGGCTCATCTCAATTGTTCTTTGTGTGTACTTTGGGTTTGTGCCATTTTGTTGTTATTGTTTTTTTTTTTTTTTAGTTTCACGTTCTTCTTTCTACCTTTTAAAATAGCCTCTTTACATTCATTTGTTATTCTCCCTCTACTTCTCATCTATTTCTCACATTCTTCTTTCTGTATTCACTTCCTGCTAGTCTTCAATTGGAATTGTATCTCACCTTCCTCTCTCTTCTAATCTTTTCTTTGTTCTCCAAAATTAATCCTTTGTCTCCATCCCTCTTTCCTCTACCCCACCATTCTTATGTTTTTGAAAGAGGGCCTCAGTCAGTAGTCCAGGCTAGTCTTAACTCACTATGTGGCCCAGACTGGCCTCAAACTCATACCAATCTTCCTACCTCAGCTTCCAAAGTGCTGAGATTACAGGTGGGCACCACCTAACCCAGATTGTGTGATGCTGGGGAATTGAACTCAGGCCCTTCTGTTTGCTAAGCAAGCACTCTAACAGCTGTGCTATTCTTCTAGCACCCTTCCTATTACTATTAGCATTAATAGTATACAGTTTAATATATTAAGAACTTGAACAGCAATCGATGCTGGCAAGGTTGCGGAGAAAAAGGAACACTTTTTTAAAAAATTATATATTGCAAAAATTTACATTACATTTATTTACATATCACCTCTCTTTCCCTTTCCCACCTTTTTATCCCCCCTTTCCACTTCCTACCCTGTTATCCCCCTTTCCCTTTCCACAATGTTCATCTTACTTCTTCTGCATCTTTTACATTTTTTTTATGGTTTGGTTTTATCATAGTAGAGAAGCCATGTGAAACTTAACTTTTTGGGCCTGATTTATTTCATTGAGTATAGTGTTCTCAAAGTGCACCTATGTTCCTACAAATGACCCAAATTTATCATTCTTAATGACAGAGTAATACTATAGGGATCTATGTTCTGATTCTTATAATCTCCTTCTTTTTACTACCTTTGGATTTCACTTGTTCTTGTTTCTCAAGAACTTTGAGAGGCATCATCAGGTCATTAATTTCAAATCATTCTATTTTTTCACATGTGCACTCATAGCTATAAATTTCCCCCTTAGTACTGCTTTCATTGTGTCCCACAGATTCTGGTATAATGTGCTTCCACTGCCATTCAACTTTAAGAAGTTCTTGATTTCTTTCTTGGTTTCTTCTGTGATCTATTCCTTGTTTAATGATGTATTATTTAATCTCCATGTATTTGAATAGTTTCTGTAGTTACTTTTGCTATTGTTTTTAGTTTTATTCCACTATGATCTGAAACTAGGCAGGAAATGATTTCAATTCTTTTGTATTTATTTAGACATGTCATAGTCCAAGGATATGGTCTATTTTAGACAATATAGAAAAAGTCCTCCTGTGTGCTGCTGAGAAAATGGTATATTCTGTTGATGTTGGAAAGAATAATCTGTAGATACCTGTTGAATCCATTTGCTCCATGGTGTGATTTAGCTCTGTTTTTTTTTTTCTGGTTTATTTGTCTAGTTGTGAGAGTGGGATATTGAAGTTCCCTAGCATGATTGTATTTTGGGGCCTATTTGGTCTTTCATGTCCAATAGTTTCTGTTGTATACAACAGGGTACACCTACATTGGGCGTATATATGCTTCTAATTGTAAGTTCTTCCTGTTGGATTGCTCCTTTTACCAGTGTATAGTGAACATCTTTGTCTCCTCTGATCTGTTTTGGTTTGAAGTCTTCTAGCAGTGTAGCTACTCCTGCTTGTTTCTGGGTTCCAATAGCATGTAGTATTATTTTCCAGCCTTTTATCTTCAGTTTATGTGCTTCTGTGCGGGTGAGGTGTGTCTCTTACAGACAACAAATGATTGGGTTTTGTTTTTTGATCCACTCTTCCAGTCTGTGTCTATTGATTGAACATAGCATTGAGACTAATTATTGTAACATTTTTACTGAACCCTCTCATTGACTTATTCTTCTACTGTCAGTTCTTTGCTTTACCTTTTTGTTATACCTTTTCTTTAGATGTTTCCTTTTCTATGTGTTCTTTGGTGTTGCTTGTGTCTCCATCTCTTTCTAATATTCCTTTATTTTTTGCAGTGCTGGGATAGGAGTTGCAAATTTCTTTAGGAATTCTTGGTCATAAATTTTTTAATTTGTCCTTCAATTTTCAGAAATAATTTTACTGGATACAGCAACCTGGGTTGATACTCGCTGTCTTTTAGAGCTTAAAATAGTTTGCTCCAGGCTCTCCTGACCTTAAAGTTTGTATTGAGAAATTTGGTAATTTGAATGGGTGTTTCCCTTGGAAAAAATAATGTCTGTTTTTCTCTTGCTGCTTTTAATATTTCTTATGTTGGATTTCTGAGGTTTTGATTATGATGTGTCATGGCAAGTCTCGTTGCTGGTTGAGGTTATTTGGTGTTCTATAAGCTTCTTGTACCTGAATATTAATTCATTTCCTAGATTTGGGAATTTTTTGTATAATTTCAGGGAACAAATTCTTTATACCTTTAGTTCTTTCTTTAGCTGTTTATCCCACTCCCATAATTCTAAAGTTAGTTCTCTTTGAATCATCCATCTGTTTTTGTGCCCAGCTACTTTGCTCATTTCTCATTTTGAAGTTGCGCCTAGTTATAGAGTTTGTTTCTTAGGCCTTGCTCCAAGATCTGAAATTCTGTCTTCACAATGTTCAAGTTGATCTCCCCTGCTTTCAAATGAAATTTTCATATCCTGAATTTCAGCTAGATTTCTTTTCAACATTTTCATTTTTCTATCGAAATGTTCTTTCACGTCTTGCATTTTTTACTTACCTCAAACAACTTTTCATTTGTGGCTTCTATATGCGCATTAAGCTTTGTATCTATTGGGCCCACTATTTATTTAGTAAGTTCCTCTGTAAGCCCACTGATCATTGCTTCCATATCTTGTTTGAAGTTGCTTATTTGCTTTTTGACTTCCTTCCCTATGAGTTCCACTATTTCAGGGCCAATCACATTAGTTTCTGGGTACTTAGGAATTTCTGTGTTTGTTCTGTTGCCTTGTCTTCCCATGTTTCTGTTTTTGAGAGACTTCACTATAAAGACCTAACTGAGAGGTTTCTGTGAATGGGTATAAGAGTTTGTGGAGGGAGTCAAAATTCCCCTGAATTTTGTGCTGCGAGTAGGCAGTGTGGGTGGACTAAAGAGTCACTTGGCCTCTGAGGTGTCTTGTCCATTCCCACACCCCCTCAGTCAAACTCTTCCATGTGCTCTGGCTTCTCTCCTTTGAGGGCAGGGCTGTCCACCCTCAGAGCTACTCTCACTGCCCCTTCTCCCCCCACCACAGCTGTTCAGAAGTTCTGCAGCCTTTCTTTCATCTCCTCAACTGTATCTTGTGCCAGATTCTTCTTGGGCTTTGTTTAAGAGTGTCCTCAAAACCCCTGTGTGCTCATCTGGAGTTCTTCTACTCCAAATAGTTCAGGCTTGAGGTTTTGTTTTTGTTTTTGTTTTTGTTTTTGTTTTAAATAAAATGGCTCCTGTCCACATCTCTGCATGTTACGGGTGCTGAGTGCTGCTTCTTCTAAGCTGATCTAGGTTCCAGGGGGCCTTTTCTAAGGGAAATTCTCAGTATGTTTGCGGTTTGCACTTCCCACTGGCTTGTTTCTGGAGGATGAGATTAGCAGCTGCTGTCAATTTCCCAGTTCCCGTGGATCTGCACTTATCTTGATCTGAGGTTCCAGTCTTTGGGCAGGTTTTTTTTTTTTTTTTTTTTTTTTTCTGTCTACAGAAGCCTGTGGTTCATAGCCTTTTACAGTCAGCCTGGGGTGGCTTCCTGGGCTGCTTTTTTTTCTCTCTCTCTCTCTTCTGATATTTCTTTGGGATTTCTGATCTTCCTAAGGCTTCCTTTCAGTTGTTTGGGTGCTCCTCCCTCTCCTAACTACATTGAACAGGCCATTTTTAACTTACAAGTTTATAATAATTTATAAAATTTATAATTTTAACTTTTTAAGCAGGTCTACAAAGAGACATTGTGCAGCTCTGTTACTTGGATACCATCTTGCCAAGAAGTTTGAAAAAGGAACACTTTTACATTGCTGGTGGAATTGTAAACTGATATAACCACTATGGAAAGCAGTATGGAGATTCCTCAAAAGGCTGAAAACAAGTATTCCATTTGATTGTGTGATACATCTTCTGAGTATCTGCCCAAAAGAGTTAAAAGCAATGTATAATAGGACACATATATATCCATGTTTATAGCAGCACAACTAAAAATAGTTAAACTGTGGAAGACATCAAAATAACCATTAACAGACCAATGAATACAAAAAATTTTGGTATATATGCCCAATGGACTACTGCGCATCTATAAAGACAGATAAATTTGAGACTTTTGTAAGTAAGTGGATGCAACTTGGGTTCATCATGCTTAGTGAAGTGAGTCAAACTCAGGATGTTAAATATCACATGATTTCTCTAATATGAGAAACCCAGAATACAGACATTTTATAAAACCAAATAAGTGTTATAGTGGGAGTCAGGGGGATGAGGGTGGGTGCAGGAGGGTGAAAAGGGTGAAGAGAAGAAATTGTAATGTTGATATGATATATATATATATATATATGTGCCCAAAACACTCACACCCAATGTAACCATTGTGTTTTGTATGTGCACACACATGCACACATGCACACACACACATACATATGTATATGGAATAAGAACTCAGAACTTGCAGCTATTTAGGTGCACCTAGGATGCTAATGTAGACTTCTTTACAGTTAGTAACAATGGTAGAGTGTAGCCTTTAGTAGATCTTTATAATTTAATATTTTGTTTGTTTAGATAACTATAGTAACAGTATAGCTCACAATTGTTTAACTGCTTATTATGATATGTCAATAATTTGTCATAGGTTATATCACTACTGATTATTTTTTTTCTTATTATTTATGGTAGTGGAATGAATGAAGTGTGTTTTAGTTACTTTTTCATTGCTGGGACAGAATGCCTGACATCTATAACTTAAAGGGGAGAAGATTTATTTTAACTTATAAATTTCATAAGGTCTCAGTCCATTCACAGGTGGGAGGCTGGGAAATGATAGAACCACATGGCAAGGCTGCAGCCTGAGCTCCAGAGACAGAGATACGCACTGCATGGCAGAACAGAGACAAGTCTAGGAGAAAGGGTGAAACTAGCATACACCCCTCCAGGTCAAGCCCCAAGGTCCCAACCCTTCCAGTCAGGCACCACCTCCCACCAGTACACAATATCCACAGGTACATGAGGCTTTTGGGGGACACTTCAGATCCAAACCACAACAGAGTGTATTAAGAGTTAGTTGGAGTTCAGGCAAGATAGTGGCCAACTAAGAGTACTACGCAGTGGCTCCTCACAGATTATTCACAAAGTTGAAATACAGTTAAAAATAACTTTTAACTTAGCTGGGGGAGGGAGGAGAACTCTGGGAATTGAAAGGAGGCCACAGGTAGGTTTGAAACCTTGTAGATGCTTCAGAAACTGAAAAAAAAAAACACCAGCCTGGGAAGCCACTTCAGGCCACCTGCAAAGGGCCATGAGCTGCTGACATCCAGAGACCAATGTAAACTCAGATCCAGGAGCCAGAGGAATTGACAGTAACTGGTGGCTCAGTGTTATAGTCTGGATGTGGTGTGTCCCCCAAAAGCCTCATGTATGTAGATGTTGTAAAATATCCATGTGCTTTGAGAGGTGGGGCCTGGCCACAGGGGACAGAACACTGGGGTATGGCCCAGAAAAGGCAGATCACTGAGGCAGCACCTGAAAGGGTAGCTCCACTTCCTCTATCTTGCTGTGAAAAACTCTCTGGCTGCACCCCCACCACTTGTGTTCACCATTGCTGAATACCCATGCACTCATGTGTAAACTCTGATCATCTGAAAAATGTGAACTACAATAAAACTTTTCTCCCTTAAGTTGTAGACATTGGGTATTTTGTTCCAGCAATGAGAAAGTAACTATAATGCCCCAGACCCCAGAAATAAGCCTGTAGGTAGAGCAAAAGGCAAATGCACTATGAGCTTCCCTTTGAAGAGGCCTCCTAGAGCTTAGCAGACCAGATTGAGAGAAGCAGAACTCAGTAACCATACTAGACAGTGATATAGGCATGGGCCATTTTGTAAAGAGCCTGACTCTTAACTGTTTAGAATAACAGAAGTCACAGACAGGCTCCACATCAGAGATATTGGAAACACTCTTAATCAGTTACTAGGAAGGAACTAGCACAAGAGACAGTTGCAGAGTGGAGAGAAAGGCCACTGACCTCCTGAATGGCTCAGTGATAGTGGGAGCATAGGAGCACCTAAGATGGCAGAGAGGCCTGCTCTCAGTGAAGGGAAACCAGGACAGATAGGAGAGCAGTGCTGAGGTGGCTGGGTATGAACAAGACATGCTAGAGGCCATTGGACTATTAAATGCCCCCTCACTTCCTATTCGCAGTACAGAACTCAGAGGACTTTTGGCTTTCCCTGCCCACACCCTACAACACACCCAAAGAAACCTCTTGGCTGTGCCATTAAAGTAAAGCCCCTCAGCAATATAATCATGAAAAGACAGGCAATAGGGCACACAGAGAAAAACCTGACTCCCCAGTTGCTAATGTCATGGGCCCTGGGACAATGGAACTCATAGGAAAGGAAGTAAAAAACCAGAACAGTCAGTTCAACAAGACATTCTTAAATAAATTCAAGTAATAATCAGCAGGCTTAAAGAGGAATTTATTAAACAAATAATAGCCTCAATGAATACAAAGTTTATTGAGTATATAGAAGACACAAATAAAAAGCTGGCTGAGGTAAATAAGACAATGCAATATATGAAAGGACATTTTGATAGAGAAGTTAAAAATCTGAAAAGAAATCTAGCTGAAGTTCATGATATAAAAAATTCATTTGAAAACAAGGAAAGTTGGCTTAACCATCGTGAGGACAGAATTTCAAACCAAAGACGAAGTTGACAAAACTAATGCTGAGAAAACTGGCTAGTCACATGCAGAAAAATGAAACTAGATGCACATCTTCCACCATGCACCGAAATAACATAAAAATGGATCAAAGACTTCAACATTAAAATGAAGCACAGAATCTGTTGGAAAAAAAAAGAAAAAATCCTTGAAGATATAGGCAAAGACTTTCTCAATGAAACACCTATTATACATGAGACAACACCAGAAATCAACAATTGGGATTTTCTCAAATTAAAAATATTCTGTATAATTAAGGAAGCCATTAATAGAGTGAAGAGAGAACCAATAAAAAGGGAAAATATTTTGCCAGCTACCGAGACAGAAGGCTAATATTTAGATTATACGAAGAACTGAAATAAATTAGACTCCCTAAAATAAAAGATCCAACCAAAAACTGGGTCATTGGATGAGCAGACAATTCAAAGAAGAAGAAATACAAATGACAAATAAATACATGAAAAATATTCAGCATCTTTAGCCGTTAGTGAAATGAACATCAAAACAACACTGAGGTTCCATCTTACTCCAATAAAAATTCCTTTTATGAAGATTTCAAAAAACAACAAATACTGGTGAAATTATTTACGTTGATGATACCATAGAGTGGTACAACCATTATGAAAATCAGTATGGAGATTCCTCAAAAAAACTGAAAATAGATCCCATTTAACCAAGTTGTACCTCTTTTGGATATATTCCTGAAAGAGTTAGACATATAACAGTGATACATACCTACCATAAATAAAAAATAAATTTCAGTAATTTGTAGGAAAATGGATGCACCTTGTGGCCACCATGCTTAGCAAAATAAATTAGGCAAAAAATGTTAAATTTTGTGTAATTTCTTTAATATGAGAAAAATGAAGTATAAAAAAATGAAAGAGCAAAATAAAAGAGTTATAAAGGAAAACAGAAAGTCAGATTTTGTGGAGAGGGAAATGGGATATGGTTGGGTAGGTGAGAGGCTGGAGAGGAGAAGGAAAGTAAAAATGATCTAGATGCCATGTGAATACACACCAGTTCCTCAAGTTGAATTAATTATTGTGTATAACAATAAAAAGAATGGGGACTTTCAGTCAAGATGGCGGCTGAGTAACAGCGCTGCACAAGGTCTCCACATCGACCTACTTAAAGAGTCAAGAATTTAGTTAGAAAAAGGGTGTTTGGTGTAGCTAGCAAAGAGAGGAGCATCCCCAACAACTGAAAGGAGACCAGGAGGAGGCCAGAAATTCTGAAGGATCATTGAAACCAAAGGAAAAAAAAATCCCCATGGCCCAGGAAGCTTCCACAGCTGTCTGCAAAAGGCTGGAGCTGCAGGGAGCTGTGGACGGAGGAAAGTTTGCAGGGACCTGAACATCTGACGGAGCTGGGAGGGGACGAAGCACCCCAACAACGGAGAGGAGGCTGTGGGCGGGTCAGAAATCCTGAAGTCACATCGGAAGAGGAGGAAAGAAGCAGCCACATTGGCATGGCCCCTAGCTGCCAGCACCCACAGACCACAGATGGAGGAAAGTCTGGAGGTCAGAACCTCAGCCTGAGGTAAGTGCAGATCAGGAGAAGTGAGAATTGTCGGCAGCTGGTGGCCCCAGCCTCCAAAACACCAACCTGCGGATGTGTGTACTACAAACGCAGCGTGTGCTCCCTGTAGAAAAGGTCTCGGGATCCCAGATCAGAAACAGGGCTCAGCAGCCGTCACAGTTAGTGATAAAAGCAGGAGCCATTTTAAATAGAAGGGGGAAAAAAGCTCAAGACTAAACCCTTTAGAGTAAAAGAAAGCTCAGAAAAGCACATCAGGGCTTTGGGGCCACCCTTAAACATTGGAATAAACTGGCACAAGTGGCAGAGAGAGAAGAAAAGAGAAGGAAAAAGAAGAAGAAAAAAGAAAAAAGAAGAAAAGAGGGGAAAAGCCTGCTGATCCCCCGAACAGCTAAGGGCACCTCTACTCTGAGGGTGGAGAACCCCGCCCTGGGGGAGGGAAGCCAGGACAGATGGAGAGCTGTGCTGAGTGGACCAGGGGGAACAAGACACCTCAAAAAGGGGGATCATCGTTCTGTTCCTCTGGCACAGGCCAGAGGCTTTCAGTTCACTGCTGCCTTGCATGCCAGAGGCATCTAGGACCAGGAAGTCCATCACCCATCCATCCTGTGAGCCAGAGGCTTCCGGAGGCTTCCAGGGAATTACATCACCCTGCCAATCCTGAGCCCCAGAGGCTTCCAGAGGCATCTAGGACTGTGGATTCAATCTCCCTGTCTGTCCCTTGGGCCAGGGGATTCCAGAGGCATTCAGGACAGGACCTTCACCAAACCCTTCTTTCCTGCACACCAGAGACAGCCAGGAGACAGGATAACCATGGGGAAATGTGGTAACAAATCTCCTACAAAAAGGCCTGACACCCCAAAAGATGATACCCGGGATACTGAAATTGCACAATCCAAAGAGGAAAAGGGCAAAAATGATGGTAACTTCTGGACCCAGAAATTCAGTGAATTAAAGCAGGAAACAAAACAGACAACACAAGAGCTACACCAACACGTAGTTAAGCAAAAAGCAAGCCTTGAAAAGCAACTGGAGGAGACCAGAGAAGAATTATACAGGAAGATAATGAAAGCAATACAAGATATTGAAGAAGAACACAACAGAGATATAGAAAAATTCAATGCAGATATTCAGGAAATGAAAAGCACAGAGGTAATAATAAGCAACCACTTTAAACAACTTCAGAATAGAATGTCAGACCCAGAAAATAAAGTGACTAAGCTGCACCATATAGGCCATGAAGAACACAAAGTAAATAAAGAAAGAGAATCATTACAATGGCTGATAGATGATTCAAGGAGAAACAACCTCAGAATTATAGGAATCCAGGAGAAGACTGAGGACAAAACAAAAGGCTTAAAGGATATGTTTGATGAAATAATGGAAGAAAATTCCCAAATCTAAGAAATGAACATGGAACTATTGCAGGCATTTAGAACACCAAACAACTTTGATCAGAAGAGATCCTCATCACGACACACCATAATTAAAATTCTAGAAACCCAACACAAAGAGAAAATACTAAAAGTGGTAAGAGAAAAACAGAAGGTGACCTACAAAGATAAGCCCATCAGGATAACGGCAAATTTTTCAATCCAAACTCTAAAAGCTAGGAGATCTTGGAGCAGTGTCATCCAAGCACTAAAAGAACATAAATGCCAACCAAGACTGATATATCCAGCAAAATTACCTTTTAATTTAAAGGGAGAACTTAAAACTTTCCATGATGGAGAAAGCGTAAAGGAATTTGCAGCCACTGAGCCAGTATTGCAGAGAATACTTAAAGGAAACTTAGAAAGTGAAAGGGAGACCAGCGACACCAATGACCCCGGAGGAAAAGCAACAACAGCTAGAGGAGAATGAGCTGAGAAAAAAGTATGTTAGTAATCAGTGAAATATGAATAAATAAGTTATGAAAGTTAAAAAATTCTGAAATAACTAAATTTGCCTTCATATGTCCCTTTAAGTATATTTATGAGGTATAGATTTAAGTTCACTTAATGTAGCAATGTGATATAGTTTTAACTTTATTTTATTGTAGCAATTCACTTATTAGGTCACTGATGAAAATTTATCCTAAGAAAACTGATTGGTGTAAAGATAACCCTGTGAAAGTATGAGTATGTATCTTCCAGTATTCAGCTTAGGCATTTGAAATTTAACTTTTTTTTTCTTCTTTCCCAAATTTACTAGTCTTTTGAACTACATGCTTGTAGTTATTTTCTAATGTGAACTGGTGGGTAAGGCCAGGTTTAAGAATAACAACAAAGATACAGCAAAATATAGAAAGAAAAACCTTTTGGTAAATATCCCATTAAAGGGATTGGTTGGATTCAGAGAAGAGGCATCAAGATTTAACTACTGCAACCCATTCGAGGAATAGGAAGCTGAGCTAGAGTGGTGACTTAAGTGAAATGACTTAGGTGCAGAAGATTAATATGTTAAACACTGTATGGTTACTCTGACTTGGAAAACCCAGAACACAGATACTCTTTGGAACCATATGAAGTGATAGCCGGAGTTGGGGGAAGGGACAGGGAGGGTGTTGGAGTGTAGAGAATGAGAAGGGATTGTAAAGTCAATATGATACATATTTGTATGAAACATCCAAATTCATTGTAAATACTACGTATTACATTTGTATATTAATAAAAATAGTGGGGGGAAAAAGAATGATTTGGGGGAAGAAAGGTCCTAAACTGGAGAGAACATAAATTAGTATAGCCATTAGGGAAAATAGTATGGAGTCTCCTCAAAAAGTCAGAATTGGCTGGTTATGGTGGCATATGGCTTGTAATGTCAGTACTAGAGGCAAGAGGCAGGAAAATCTCAAGGTTGGGTCCAGCTTGGAATATAAAATAATGTGTCTCTTTCAAAGGAAACAGAATAAGCCTGAATGGATCTGTCATATGGCACAGCAATCCCTCTAATATATCCTCAGGGACTGGAACCACTATGTGGAAGGGACACTTCCGTTATTGTTGCATTGCTCACAATAGACAAGATGCGAAATCAACCTAGGAGTCCATCAATGGATGAATAAAGAAAATGTGGTAGATTAACATGATAGAATATTATTCACCTATAAACATTTTCATCATTTACATGGATGAAAGTGTAAGATATTATGTGAAGTATAATGACTCAGATACAAAGAGGAAAGCAATGCTCATTCTCACTTTTAAGTGGAAGCTAAAAAGTTGATCCCAGAGAAGCAGAGAATATACTAGTGGTTGCCAGAGTTTCAGAAGGGAGAGGTAGAGGAGGGTATGGGGAGAGGGTGGCAAGTGGGCACGGAAGGACAGCTACACAAGAGGCTTACCTGCTAACGTTCTACAGCAGAGAAAGTTGGTTGACAATTATTAATTGAATATTTCAAAAAATGTAGTGGAGAGGATTTTGCACATTTCTAAGGCAAACAAAAGGTGGATGTCTGAGGTGAAATGATGAAAGTACAGTAACCTTTGTCTGATCATTACATAACATATATATATATATATATATTGAACTGTCGCACTGTATCCAATTAATGCGCGCAATTGCCATGTGTCAATTAAAAATAAAAATAATTTAAAATAAAATAAAAAAGACTTTCCAAAAGGAAATGAACAGTAAACCACCAATGTTTAAAAGAGAATTCCCCTGAGGTCAGACATGAAGAGACAAGCCAAAAGTTGGGAGATTCTTTTCTGTTTTTTTTCTCCCCATTCTTTAAGTTTTCTTTTAAGCCTTCATAGGCTACCACCTTTCCTCCAATGATAAAATATTTCCTCCATTCACTTGTTTTCCAATCTCATGATTGATTTCTGGTTCCCAGACTTGTACAATGTGTGTAGGTAATAATCAAGGTTGAGACAAGCAGAGGCCTGGATGCAGTGACAAGTCTAGAGCACAGGGCTTCAATCTCAGGGCTGCACATACCTGCAGCTCAGCACCACCTCTACGTCCATGCCCAGCCTCTGCCATCAACTTCCCAGGCCCTGGGCTCTCAGTATCTCTTCCTTTAGCATCACACCAGGGAAGCCACAGAGACCCTGAATCCTGCTGGGGTCTGGGATGAGAGGAAAGACAGGTTTTCTTTAGGCTCTGCACCAGGAGTGCCGCCCAGCTCAGCATGAATCTGAGAAGAGCCCTCATCTCAGTTCACTTCTGCTTGAGATTGTCTGAAGTTACAGAATGGAAGTGCCATTAGTGTCATAGAAAAACTGACAAATCCTCAGACTCGCTGAGATGGAGGAGTGAGCTGCTCTTGTTCCCTCTGCTGGGGTGGCTTCTCAGGGAAATGGAGCACAGTGTACCTCCAAAGTTACCATATTGGCTTATGGAGTGTTACGAGTGGAAGCCACCGAGAAATGGGTACATGAGACACTCTCAGCCTCCCCCACCTGCCTAAAATGAGGACATAAATGTATAATGGCGCCCTGCACCATCCACCAGGACAGAAGGTTGGCTGAGCAGAGAATTCCACCCCACATGCTGTGAAAGTGGCCCTGACCTTCCGGTAGTTCCCTGGAGTGGTTACTTTCCCACAGCCTGCTACCTTAGGAACTCAAAGCCCTTTCCTTTATTCTGTTACTTTTCTAAAAATATGTTATTCCCTGTTAGGATGCCAGGAAAGCCCAGGTCTAGCCCTCCCACTTCACCCGGTCTTACCTCAGGAACATCCCTGGGCTTCTCTTGCTGATGTGCCCTTTGTTAATCTCACTACCCGAGGCAGAGAAAAGGCTTGTCCTTCCTCCATCCGGCTGTCCTGTGGCATGGCAGCTGCTCTCTGCGCACCTGTCAGGGGTGGAGGGTAGCTGGAGGGGTGATCACTTGACCTGCACACCTCTGGGCACCCTCCCTTCTAGGCTCTCGCGTTTCCACATGGACCATCGAGCTGAGTCCTATTGAAACCTGCGGTGCTGTGCAGTCACCATGGGCATTTTTGTCCTAAGCCTGTTTCCAGGCCTTAAAATGGAGGGTGG
The DNA here is from genome assembly GCA_004027205.1 of Ctenodactylus gundi. Lineage (NCBI taxonomy): Eukaryota > Metazoa > Chordata > Mammalia > Rodentia > Ctenodactylidae > Ctenodactylus > Ctenodactylus gundi. The sequence goes on along the minus strand of PVKB01003862.1, from coordinate 132,558 downwards.
GAAGGCACAAATGTGCTGCGACTTTTACCTCCCATACTAGTGGTAAAAATTACAGTCGTCAGAGCCAGTAAGCCGTGGGCAGGGGCAGTCATTCCAGGAGGCCTACCTCTTGCAGGTTTAACCTACCTTGTGCTCTGGGGTTCCCGGGTGAGGGGTGGCTTCCGCTGGCCGACAGGGCGAGGCCGCCCACCAAACTGACCCGAAGTCTTGGAAGAACAGACAGTAGGGCAACCATGAATATGACAGAAGAATGGGGATTATTTTTTCAAAATTATTCCTTTTATTAGTATGCATTTGCAATACATGATAACAACACACAGCTTGGGGAGCTGGTGCACAAATATATCACATCTTGATCATTTTTACTTCCCGTCCCCGCCTCACCTCCCAGTGCCCCACATTCCCTTTCTCTCTGCACAAAATTCATCTTCCTATTTTTTTCCACCATTCTGTCCCTTTGCTCCTTTGCTTTTTTATAGTTTGGCTTTCTCATATAAGAAAAATCATATCATGTTTAACCTTCTGTGTCTGATTGATTTCTCTAAGCATGATGGCATAAAGGTGTATCCATTTTTCTATAAATGAGTCAAATTTATCCTTCGTGGTGGCAGGTTAGTACTCCACTGTGCAAACATGCCCATCTTTATCTGCTCATCTGTGGGTGGACATGTTGGCTGCATCCAGGACTTAGCTATTCTGTGAGTTGCTACAGTAAACATGGGCATGCACATATCGCTGTTGTATGATGACTAACTTGTTTTGGAAGATACTCAAAAGAGGTAGAGTTGGGTCTAATGGGATATCTATTTTCAGTTTTTTGAGGAATCTTCAAAACGTTTTCTATAGTGGTTATACCACTTAACAGTCACATCAACAATGTAGAAATGTTTTACTCCAAAATCTCAACAGCATTTTTCTTTGAGGTTTTGTTATCATCCATTCTCAAAATAGAACTACAGTATTGTTTTAATTTGCACTTCTCTAATGGCTACAGACGCTGAAGATTTTTTATATATTTATTTCTTCATACTTCTTCTGAAAACTGTCTATTCATTTCAGTTGCTCATATTTTGATTGGGTCTTTTACTTTGGGGAGTTTAATTTTTTCAGGTTTTTGTAGTTTCTTCAGGTCTAAATAATAGCCCTGTGTCTACCTTCCTTTGGTTCTTTTCACTGATTCCTTCATTTACTATGCATAAGATTTTTAATTTGATATAATCCCATTTGGTGTAGCTAGGATTCTGACCAGAGTACAGGGCCAGCTGGAGGCAGGGGTCATGGTGTGAGTGTGAATGTGTGCATATGTATGTGGTCATTTGAGTGGGTCTTGGTCTTGGGCATACGTGAATCTGCAAGTGTTCATGTATCACCTGTGAAGCTCCATGGGGCCGGGTTGACAAGCAGAGTTCTGCACACAATGGCTGCAGAACTCAGTTGCTCCTGGAGGCCTCTTACCTTCCTGCTGGACCCAGCCTGTGGATCACATGTCTGGGAAAGTGCAGATGCCAAAGCGCTGATAGCTCTGTTGAGTTCCACCTGAAAGCCAGGGGAAGCAATGCTGGGAGTACAGCCTGGAGAAGCAGGGCAGAGGGGCACTGATATGGATACCTCAGCCCAGCAAATCTTGGGGAAAAAATGCTTCTCACCAAGAAAAACCTAAAACCCCCATCCCACAGCTGACAATAGTCAAGATGGGGGTGAGCTTCATTCAACCTCACACTTATCAGGAAGTGCAACGAGGGATCTGTAGGGTTGTTAGAGTGGAGATCTTTGTGCTTATTTCACAGAGCTCTTGGAGGAAACTGGCTTTCATGGCCCTCCTTGTCATGATGGCCAGATGTACTAACCTAACAATGTGCTATCAGGAAGCCCAAGAAGGAGCCTTATTTTGGAAAGAAGGACACCTCAGCTCCTCAGCTTGTAGTACAAATAGGGCCATGTGTGGTTTCTAACACCTGAATCAATCTCCAACATCCTGCCTCAGAGCCATGATGTGGACAGACAGAGGTCATGAGAAAAGTGGCCATGTACAAGGCATGGATAAGGTGACCCAAGTGCAGAGACCCCAGGCCAACCGTATTTTTTAAGGGATATGTCCCTTTCTGGAGGACTTCCTTCAATGAAGACAAAAGGAACATGACCCTAGCCTCTTGTGGGAGCTACTGGCAAGGCCTGAGGTTGGCCTCTTGGAACTAGAGCTGGAGCACAGTGGAACAGGGGCTTTGGAACCCTGTGGGTGAGAGATCATCCCTGCAGGTGGAGACAGCACAGGTGCCTGTAGATGGTGAGCAGAGATGGGACTTGGGGCTGACTCTAGGTGGTTACTGGAGCCTCTTTGAGCCTCAGTTTCCTTCCCTCTAGATGGAGACGATGCTAGTGTCACTCATAAGTGCCCTGTGACAACTGAATGGTTCAAATGGGACAATACTTATCTTGTTTTGGCAAGAGCATACAGGGGGACGTGGAGGATAAATCTCTAGTGAAGCTGGAGTCCCAGAACCGTCCCCTACTTAGGAGGGATGGTCATCTCCTTCTGCTGTCCAATTCCCTTGGGCCTTACCTTCCCCTAGAGTGCGCCTGGGTCCCCTCACAATGCTAACAAGTTGAAGAGCTGTGCTGCCTTCTTATCTGAGTCACGCCTGCAAGTCCCACCCTCAGGCTATGGGCCCGATGTGGCTTTCTTTGGTGGGGTGCTGAGTCTCGTGTAAAATGACAAATGTCAAGCAATGAGTGTAATGCCACCACATGCATCTGCATGCTGACTGCTCCGCCTGGGCTGGCCTCTCACCTATAGCAGGAGGCCGATGCTCCTTTGGAGACAGTGCAGTGCGGCCACTCTGTTGTGTCTCCCTCTGCCCAGTATCTGTTCCCACGATGGTTCTGGACCCTGTCTTATGGCATTCACCCCTATCCAGACCTCTTGGGTTGGCTGTGACGAGTACGTGAAGAAAGTCCTGGAAAACCCAAGGTTTCAATACCTTTAGTGATGGTGTCCCACTGGGCCCAGACAGTATCCAAAAGGCTGGAGTGCCCCCTAGGACTCATTTGGGAAAGAGGCTGATCTGGAGCCCCTGAAGCTGCTGGCTGGCAGTCCTGTAAAAGGCCAGTGCATCTCTCCTGTGCCTGTTCAGTTGGGCTGCCACATGCAGACTCTGGTCCTCCAGCTTGTCGTAGAGTGTACGCATGCTGAAGTCCTCCAGGATCTGGGCTTGGGGCCACCAACCTGTAGGATAAGACCTCGGAGTGAATCCTAGGAATGAGCAGCAACTGGGAGCAAGCACCCAGGGGTCTTTGTAGCAGCAGAGAAGAAGGCCACCCGTGAGGGAGGCCAGTTCAGGGAAGGGAAGTCAGCCTTGGAGAGGGAAAAATGGGTAAGACTTGTTGGGGCAGGGCAAGAAGGAGATCCTCCATGGAAAGGAGGTAGCAGTGGCTGGGAGGGAAACCTGCATTGTGTGGCTATGACTGAAAGGGCTTTGGTTACCCCAGAGCTGGTGGTGGGCACTCTCCTGATGCTTTTGAGAGTGGTTCCTTCTATCCTCAACGTTTTGGAGTGGGCTGTGTTCTGGGCCCACCCAGGCTTCATCTGATACTTTAATGAGCTCATCATGCTGTTCCAGATTCCCATGATTGCCCTGCAGTGCCTTTCATTTGCCTCATCTGTCCCCACTTCCTATGGACTATGTGCAGCTAGGTTTTTCTAAGGGTCCTCATCTCGGAAGCACCATAGTCTCAAATACTGTGTTTAATTGGGTATTTGTTTGTCTGAGGAACTCCTGGGTGGTAGTGTGACTCAGGCTGAATTCCAGAGTGAAACGAGCAAAGTGACTTGGTTAGGGCTCAGTCTGCCTAACCTCAGGCCCCAGTGGGCTCTCTCATGTCCTCTAGGGGCTTCTTGTGGCCCCTGACCTCGTCTTTCTAACCCATTCTGCTTTGTAGGAAGGGAAGGAGGCTCCATTCCACCCTCCATGTTGCTGAAGGAATGAAGGAATACGCTTTTCACTGTAACATGACACCCAGGAACATTGTCCTTCCAATGTGAGGGAGGGATAAGGACATTTCTAAAGAAGCAGAGATGGAGAGATCTGCCTGATAAGAAGTGCTTGTGAGATCCCTGTCCAGAGACATGATAGGACTCTGGAAAGGGATGTGAAGAGCTTAATCATGATAAACACATGGACAATTGTAAAAAAAAAATATATTATTCTTACAGTAGTTTGAAATTCCACATTTAAAATTCTGTAGGATTTCAGAAGGTAATGCATAAAAATGTATTGGGTAAAAGCTCATATTATTTTAACTATTTAAAAGAATAGATATCACCATGTTTTTCTATATAATTTAAGAGGCACTTAAAAGAGTTACTAGCTTATGCCGTGGAGCACAATATATGAAGATACAATTTTCTGATACTGCAATAATAACTGGAAAATTTGGAGACAGAGTTACAAAGGAGCAGACTTTTGTGTTACTGAAGCTGAGTTGGCTTAAAGTCACTGTAGTTTTAGAAAGACCTATATAGAGAAAACTACATTACAATGAAGAAAGAAGTTATAGGAGACACTAGAAAATGGAAAGGCATCCCCTGCTCTTGATTAGGCAAAATAAATATAGTCAAAATGGCTATACTATTGAAACTGATATACAGATTCAATGCAATTCCTATCAAAATACCTACAAGTTTCTTCAAAGAACTTGAAACAACAATTCTAAAATTCATATGGAACCAAAAGAGACCAAGAATAGCCAAAGCAATTCTGAGCAACAAGACCAAAGCAGGAGGCATTACAGTTCCAGACATCAGGCTATACTATAAAGCCATAGTTGTAAAAACAATTTGGTACTGGCACAAAAACAGACAGATAGACCAGTGGAACAGAATTGAAGATGCAGAGACAAACCCAAATACCCTCAATTACTTAATCTTTGACAAAGGGGCCAAATGCATACAATGGTGCTGGGAAAACTGGACAGCCACATGTAGAAGAACGAATCTAGCCACACACCTGTCACCATGCACCAAAATCAAATCAAAGTGGATCAAAGACATTAAAAATGAAACACTAAACCTTCTAGAAGACAAATCAGGCAAATTTCTAAAAGACATAGGGGTAGGCAAAGACTTTCTTGACAAGACAGGAAGAGCAAAAGAAATTATCCCCATTATCAACAAATGGGATCTTATCAAACTAAAAAGTTTCTGCACAGCAAAGGAAATTATCAACATTGTAAAAAGAGAACCAACAGAGTGGGGAAAAAATATTTACCACCAACATCTCAGATAAGAAGCTTATAACTAGAATATACAAGGAGCTGAAGAAAAGTAAATCTACCAAAATAAAGATCCTATTGAAAAGTGGGCAAATGAAATGAAAAGACAGTTCACTCATGAAGAAATGCAAAAGGCCAATAGATACATGAAAAGATGTTCAACATCTCTAGCCATAAGAGAAATGCAAATCAAAACAACTCTAAGATACCATCTCACCCCAGTGAGAATGACCTATATCAACAAGTCAAGTAGTAATCAGTGCTGGCGTGGCTGCGGGGAGAAATGAACCTTTCTGCACTGCTGGTGGGAATGTAAATTTGTACTACCCCTTTGGATAGCAGTATGGAGAGCTCTCAAAAGACTAGAAATAAATATCCCCTTCAATCCAGCAACACCTCTCCTGGGAATATATCCAAAAGACATCAAAACAACACACAACAGAGATATTTGTGTACCCGTGTTCATAGCAGCACAACTAACTAAGACATGGAAGTCACCAAAATACCCATCAACAGACCAGTGGGTACACAAATTGTGGTATTTACACACAATGGAATACTATGCATCAATAAAGTCCAAAAATGTGGAGGCTTTTACAGGCAAATGGTAGATACTTGAGAACGTCATGCTTAGTGAAGTGAGTCAAAAGCAGAAGGTGAAACATCGAATGGTCTCTCTGATATGAGAGTCCCAGAGCACAAATCCTATTGGAACTTAAAACGAAAAACAAAGTGAAACAGGGGGATCGGGTAGGGGAGGAAGGATTGAGGGGTGGGTAGTTGGAGGGACAAAAGGAGAGTGGAAAGCCCTTGTCACCTTGACAAGATACATATGTGCATAAAAGGCTCAACTCCATTGTAAACTTGAATTTTGCACGTATACATATCAATAAAATGTGGGAAAAATAAACATAGATGTATTAAACTCTTCAAAGAGATTAGTACAACAGATGAAGCACAGGATACAGCTCGATGCTACCTAAAAAGGCTCACTTTAGATCCAAAGATACAAATATGTTGAAAGTGAAAAGATGGGGAAAAAATTCCATGCAAACACTAATGAAATGTAAACAAGAATGCTTACAAATATCAGACATAATAAACTTTAAGTCAAAAAAGCTTCCAAGAGACAAAGAATTTTCCTTTATAGGAGATCGAATGAATAAAGAAGATACAACAATTATGAACTTGTATTCACCTGATTACAGATCATATGTGAAGCAAAACTCGACTGAACAGAAAGGAGAGTCAAAGAGCTTTGCATTAATGGTCAGGTGTTTGAATACACAACCCAGTGGCAGACAGGACTAGGTAGGAGATGAATAAAAATGAGGAGGACTTGACTGGTTGCAATAGACAAAGGCATAGCCTCACCTAATAGCAACTACACACATGACCTTCTAACGCACTCATGAGACATTTTTTAGAACAGATTCTAAGTTAAGTCATGAATGATGTAAAGGGATAGACATTTTAAAACTGTCTTCTCTAACTGTCATGAAATGAAGCGAGAAGTCAGAAACAGAAGGGAAACTAGAAAATACGAAAAATTGTGGAAGTTAAACAACACACTTTTAACAATGGATTCAAGGTGAAATCACAAGAAAAAGTTAGAAAATAGTTATATGTGAATGAAAATGAATAAAAAAGAGTATGTGGCAGGTGCAGAAATTGTGTCATCTTGTTGCAACTGGAGAATGTCCAGGGAATAGCTTTCAGGGGTGTGTTATTCACTTGAGGGCCAGGAAGCTGGGGAGAGGCACCTTACTGGCAGTTAGAATTGAGAAAAGGAGAGATGGAGATACATTGCTATAGCCTCTCCCTAAAAAAAAAAAGCTCTGGCCTTGCTTTGACTCACACCAGTCTCAGGTCTTGGTCTTTTTTTTTTTTTTTTTTTTTACAACTATTCATTGCAGGGTTGCATTGTCTGTCCTGAAGTCTAGGACTAGTGTTCTTCTGGCACAGGCCTGAGCAACTGCTGGACCCTCCAGCTCTCCCAAGGCTGCTTTGGACTATCTCTCTCTTTAAACTTGTAAGACCTCCAAATAAATTCTCTATCTCTATAAATTCTATTAACTCTGCCTCTCTCAGAACCCTGACTTACACAGAGTACTACTGCTGTAACTTATCAGACTCAATCAATATGAAACAAGGAAGCAAATTTATTGTTCTAAGTGCTTATACTTTTAGCATATCAAGAAATATCTGTAGCAAAAATGTAATTTTACAACTTTAGAATCTAGAAAAAGAAAAGCAAACTTAACCTAAAGCTAGCAGAAGAAAGGAAATAACAAACATTAAAGTGAAATAAATAGAAATCAACAGAGAAAATTGATGAAATTAAAAGTTGGTTCCCCAACTTTGGTTGTCATATTTTATAAACCTTGAACTAGATGAACTAAGAAATAAAGATTTAATTTATTTAATTTTTTTCTAATTCTTTGGAAATAAAAAGAATTAGAAAAACACTAGAAACAATTGTTTATCAATAAATTGTGCAGCCTAGGTGAAATGAACAAATTCCTAGAAGCACAAAACCCACCAAGACTAATGTGCAAGGAAATAAACAATCTGTAGAGACCCACAATCAGCAAGGGGACAGAAAGCCCTTACAGATTTGGTCAAATGATTTTCACCAGGATCAGAAAACCGTTCAGAGGGTGGTAGTGGGGAGAACAGTCTTTGACCAATGGTTTTGGGAAAACTGAACATTTATATGCAAAAGAATGAATTTGGGTGTTTATATAATAACATTCACAAGATTAAGCAAAATTGATCAAATACCTAAATGTAGGACCTAAAACAATGAAAATCTTACAAGAATAAAAATGGCAAAACTTTACAATATCAGGTTTAACAACCATTTCTTGGATTCCACACAAGAGGCACAGATCATAAAAGAGTAAGTAGATGAATTGGACTTTTTGTAACCAACACTAAGGATTGGGGGTGTAGCTCAGAAGTACAGGCCCAGTACAGGTCCTGGAGTCCATTCTTAAACACTACCAAACAAATAAACAAGCATCGAAAGTACTGAATATCCCAAGTATGTGCTCTATCTCTTTTGCTAGCCTTCAAGTCCTTGGAAGGGATCTGTGTCTATAAATACCAATAGTGGCTCTTGAATGGAAAAAAGAAAAGAGGAATGGGGCAAATATTTACTTATCATATGTGTAACAATGGATTAGTACTAAAATATACAGAGAAATCTTAAAACTCAGCAACAGAAAGATAATCAAATTCAAACATGGGCAAAGGGCTTGACATTTATCTGAGGAAGATATACAAATGGCCAGTGGTATGAATGCTCAGTATCATTAGTCATTAGAGATATACAAATCAAAAACCACCATGAGATACCATCACACCCCATTAGAATGGCCAGTATCAACAAAAACAGATAATAACAAGTCTTGGCAAGGATATGGAGCAACTGGAATGTCAAGCAGGTGAAAGGTTCCTTGTCCTGGAAGTCTCCTCCCTTTAAATTTCTGTTCACAATGAATGCCAAGAGGTGTGATCAAGGAGAATAGGTGGGAATGGAAAAATTTGGAGTCTTCTAGTTTATTCTAATCTCAGAGGAACTGATGGAAGCTGATGGATGCTGCTATGAACTATCTTCATTCCTGAGGTGAGCCATTCTGGACCCTGCTGAGGTGAGCCATGGAAAGGAGATGTGGAGGTAGACAGCTGTTTTTGGACTCTTATCCTTAAACATTGAAGGAATGATTAGCACAGTAAGGATCAGAATTCTGCAAACTCAACATCATCTGCATCCACACCACACCATTTGGGGGTCTTTAGTAAATCATTCATATTTCTTGACTTCAGTCTCTTGAGTCATCTATAAAATGGGCACAGTACCTGGAAAGCCTCACTGATAGTACTGATGACCTGCAGGTGGTGCGGGCACATAAGAAGCTTGTACTCAGATTGTTTTCTAGAGAGTGTGCCTGGTGAAGGTATTGGGGGAAAGTGGGAAAAGAGGAAGGGATTCACTGCAGCCCAGCATGGTACCTGCACCCTGGATAATGGCTTTCTCTTTGGACTCAGCTCCTTCCACAGAACTCCAAGGGTCAATTTCTTCATAGATCAGAAAGCTAAAAGAAAGAATTTGCCTCAGCATCCAGACACATGCAATGCATGCACAGAATCTTTTGTAATTTCACAGATCAGCTCCATAAGGTGCTCTTCCCAGAACTGAAGGCCTACAGGTCCAGGACAGAGCTTGGCAGTGCTCAGCTCACAAGGAGGGATCAATGGATGCTCCAAGAGGCCCCAAGTCAGAGGAGGCGAGGTAAGACACCTGGAGAAAAGACTCACTTGTCTCTGAGGATCACACGTGTAGCAGGTATGGAAGACTGCCCCACACTTCTCCACTGAGGCCTCCAAGCCCTCATTGGGTAAGCCTGATGCAGGCAGGGTCTCAGGAGAAGGCCCAGGCCTGTCAGTAGTGTGGTCACCAAACCAGCAGTCAGCAGCAATCCTAAAAGCTCAGTAAGGAGAGGAGATGTGACTGGTGACCACTCTTCAGAACCTGTCTAGCTTTCCTGGGATCCTGGAGAGGGGTATTTGGCATTTCCTTTGAGGCCCTGACCTCCTTCTGCTGCCTTAGGCTCTAACTCCTCAGGGCTCCCTTAGTGCCTCTCATTACTCTTTACAAGAGGGCTTCTCCACACACACAGTCCTTCCTGTGCTTGGTATGTGCGTGTGATCTGTCCTCCCCAGCCCATGGCCTCAGCCACAGCAGAGTCTTCTCTGCCTTCCTTGCCTTCAAGGCAGGGTTGTTTCTCTGTCTTAAGACCCTACCTGGAGAGCTCAATGCAGATTTCTGACTCATGAGGATAAGCAGGAAGCATGGTGGGAAACTCATAGTAAAGACTTCTGAAGGGTCTCTTGGTTCTGAAATGCCAGCCAGGGTCCTGTGCCCTGGACCACTCCCATGACTGATGATGGGGCCAAGGTGTGGAGGAGGGAAATGGTGAGAAAGACCACCCCGATGGAATAAATTCAGGTTTTTGTCCTTGAAAATAATGACCTATTCAAGGACAAGCTCTCCCAAGTCCATGTCACTGTGTTCATCTGTCACCTTTGGGGCCCTGCCCAGAGCCACAAAAAGACTGACATACACACCTGGGGCCTGCCACATGGAGGCCTCCAGACCCTCTGCCTTAGCTATTTTGTCTGTATCAGTACCTGTGATCATTGTCCAGTCTGGGCCCAAGGCCGGGGAGCTCACGCCTGAAAACACCAAGCCTGTGAAGTTGATATGGGGAGGAGGGCTGTACGGAGGGCAGATTGGGCTCACAGTCTGTCCCCGTCTCTTTCACCAGCACCACAGTGAAGCGCTCAGGCTCCCCGTTGTTTTGAAACACATATGTTCCTGGATCTAAGAACTGGTGGGCAAACCTAGGAAGCAAAGGAGTCATGTGTGGAGTTGCTTTGTTGGGTGGCTCATACTAGGCTCACACTTAGTGTCTTTAGGCCAATGCAGGGCCTCTGCCCATGTAGTAACAGCCTGGCTCACTTAAGCTGAAGATAACACCAAGCCCCATTGGAGTCTCTAACTACCCAGGGACCAGAGGCTAGCCAACTGCCTGGATTCTCTTCAGTTTTGCTTTCTGTACTCCCAAGTTCTCCTGTTCACCTATCCAGAGGCTGTGTCCTGCACAGAGAGTTTGATGGGGCCAAGGGGTGAGGAAGAGGAAGATGAGGCAGCACCCTCCTCTCCCCCACCCCCAGCTTTCAGGTAGCTCAACTACCTTGAGAGGTTGAGTTGCATATCTTGTACCAGGTGGTGGAGTCTCCTAAAGGCCCCCCAGTCGCAGTGAGAGTTGCCGTTGAGCAGATGCTGACTCTGATACACGGGGTAGTGACTGGCCGAGCGGTCTGAGGAACACAAACAGAGCTGGGCTGGGGTTCAGAGGCTTCCCCAGTTCCAGCCCTGGGCAGCCGGATCCAGGAGTTAAATGCCTAGGCAGTAAGTGAGCACAGAACTGAGGCATATTTTCAATGGAGTGACATGTTTCATTGTGTCCTTCATGAGATGTTGCATTTAGCAGCTTTGACAGCAGGACAACCCTTCTTTCCTCTGCCTGCAGAGAGCCCCTCAGAGCAGGGCTACCAGCCCCGATGGCCTTGTGTGAGCATAGCCAATGTCTGGCACACTACACGTGGGATGCTCACCCAGGTGTAGCAGTTGTGCGTGTAGGGCAAGCACTTAATGTGTGTTGTAAGGCCGTTGAGTGACTGATACTAATACTCCTAATACTCTGGATGCATGAAAGGTTTGCAAAGGGCCATGGATGGGCCTTGCAAGGCCCTTGACAAGGCCCTCCTTAGGTGTCCACGGTGTCTCTGCCCACAGTGAAGTTTCCGGTGTGGAGAAGGGGAGTATGACTGAGTCCAGGTCATGGACACTAGAACTCATTTTCCAATTCAGTTGCCTCCATGGCCTGTATGCGTCTCTGGTGATTTTGCCTCTGCTCTGCCTCTTCCCCCATGGACCTGTCCCCATTTCAGCCAGCCCACTGGCCATGAGTGAAACAAAGCTGCGTCATTTTGTGAGAGCAGTAGGGAGGTGGGAAATATCTGTCTCCACAGCAGCACTTGGGGTGGGGGGAGTTGAAGCTTACTGTAGGCTCAAGGACAAGCCCTCAGTGACTAGAATGTGGATGGGAGGGTAGAGAAAGCAAGGCAAGGACCAGGAGTAACCTGAGAGTTCTTCTTCTTCTTGGAGGACTGCCTGTGCTAGAGGAATTAGACCTGCCCTGGGGAAGACATCCGTTACCAACCAACAGGGCACAGCAGGAGGAGCTGCAGGGGTTTCAGGAGCAATTCTGCAGCTGCAGAGCTTTGAGCCCCAAAGATGACTGCATAACAGATGGTTGGACTGGAGGAAGCTTAGGGCCCATAGCAGGACAGAGCCTCCCTTGGCCAGTCTCCAAGGCACAGAGACATTGTAGATCCCTGAGCTGCAGGGAGTCACAGAGTGATGGAGCTGAGACTCCATTACCTACTTTACAGATAAGGAAACAGATCCAGAGTCCACTGCATGCTCAATTGATTGAGAGCCAGGGACGGATAAGGTAGGCCTGTGATTGCCCCACTGCAATGACTTGGTCTGCATGAGGTCCCCAGGACAGGAAGAGGGGGCTGGAGAAGTGGGACTGGAAGGTCATAGGGCAGCACTCACTGTGAGGAAGAAGGTGGAGCTGGAAGAGGATCGCATCCCCAGCTGCCAGAAAGACCACTGGGTTTGGAATGCGGGGATCACTGCTGGGGCCCTGTAGGCCTGTGGTATGCTCACTCTGCAGCTGGGGGCTGGATGCAGGTGTTCCTGGGAACATTGGGGAAAGGCACACTAAAGACTTGGGCCCTGTGGAAAGGCAAGTGCTCCCCTTTCTGCCTCACTGTCTCACTGTTCTAGGGGAACAGGTCTAACCCTGGACCTCTCCATGCAAACACCTCTGCTCTGGGCCTTATGGGACCATGGCCATACTCTTGCCTCCTACTATCTGGATGCAGTGAAAGGTTTGCAAAGGGTCATACACAGGCCTTTCAAGGCCCCTGATTTGTCCTTCCTGGAATAGCATCGCCTATTCTTTTTTCTTGGCACATCTCAGTGGGTGCCCCAATTCAGATTACCTTGGAGGAAGGAGCCAAGCACATCTACACTGGAGACGATGAAGCCGAAGACTCCATGGGGGCCAAACTGGACCAGATGGACCCTGGCACTCCCTTGGAAGGGCTGGTCAGGGCCCAGAGTGCCAGAGACCTCCTAAGAAGATGCGGCATCAGATGGCAGGCAGGGCAATAGAGGAAGGCAAAAGCTCAGAGCAGATCATGGTGCTTGGGACTCAGTGAGGGGGCCTTCTCCTCCCTCCAGTCGTTTTCTTCTTGCTTGACATCTGGGTGGGTGGCCTTCTGAGCCACCAGGGCTCCTCCTAGGCCCTAACCTTGTCTCTTGTCCCTCTTCCCTTCTCCCTGAAAGCATCTTACTTAGAGACTAAAAACTTTTTCCTGTCACCCCACATCTACTGTCCTATTCCAAGCCAGGGGACCCTGTGTAACACACTAACGGGACACATGGAACCTTTTGCATACAAGAATCTATGGGGTCCTTGTTCCCACCTCTTCTACCTGGAGGAGGCAACAAAGACTGTCGACAGTCTGTGGTAGCCAGCATCACGGTAGCCATGCACAGCCTGCCCTCGTCCAGAGGCCTGGGCTGTGGCAGGGCTAACATTACTCATATGACCATCCCGAGGGTCTCTGGTCCCTCAACTTCATTTGCATGCTGTAAATGGTGCTGATGCTTGCTGTGACACCTTCTGACTGGATGGTGAACGCCAATGTAAAAATTGCATATCCTTCTTCCTTCCTGCCTTCCCTCAGCTATTGAACAGAAAGGCCTTCAGACAGATAGCCTGGACATGGAAGGTCATTATCAGATAGACAGAGGTTCCCTTCCATTATCTTTTTCTTTTTTTCCTTTTAAACTCTTAAAACGATTGGTGCCTGTTTCTTGCAGCTGGGTGGCACCAACTCCTTCAGCCCGGCCAGCAGAGGCTGCCTTCCCATATCAGATTTCTCTGAGAGATGTCCTCACCCTCTGAATGATGTTGCCAGTCTCTTTCTTCATGCTGAGGATCAGCTCCCTGCCTGGGCCCCGGGCCAAGGAGAGCTGAGGGGCCCTGGCTAGACATTGGGCATCACAGAGTTCTTCCACTGAGACAAGCCCCCAGCACTGGCAGCTGCAGAAGAAGGGAGGGTGAGGGGCCACATCAGTACAGAGGAGCCCTTGGCCCTCTCCCCAAGGAGGATGAGATATTTTCCGCCTCTAACAGAGACCAGGGACTAGGCATCGCAACTCAGGCTTCAGCCCCTTCTGTGTCATGCCAGGCCATAGAAGCCAAGACTGTTGCCAGCATGGGGCAATGCCAGGGGAAAGGAAATAGTCATTCACTCATAATTGCTACTTTGGGTGTCCCACTGTCACCTGGGGAGAGACCTGTGCAGCCTCCAGGTCTAGAGGACATAACCTCCTTTCCCAGCCCATAAGTTAGCAGGAGAATCAGTGCTCAGGATGGGATGAAGGGGTGGGGAAGGTGAAGGGCGGGAGCAGATGTCTCACTGTGGCATGTGGTTAGTGTCAGTGCTTTCATTTGGCTCAGCACCTCGGCCACAGACCCCACTCTCTTCACATTTAGCTCCTCCTCAGCTGTTGTACCCCGCTAATATTGTCCAGGTCCCCTTGAGGAGTGCCAACACAAGATGGCTTCTGAAAAGAGCTTATACCAGGCTCAGTGTCCCACCAACACGCTTTAGGATGGATGGGCCCTCTGAGGATGGGAGGACCAGTGTGGAAAGGTTGATTTGCGAGGCTCTGGGGAGCTGTCATTACTCACATGCCCAGGTCAGCACTGAGCTCCCCACCTCCTGGGTGACAGAAAGAGGAACAGTCATGCTGCCGAGGAGACACGCACTTGTGGGTGGTGGCCAGGCGGACATCTCCAGGTGTGCAGCGCTGGGCAACCTGTGGGAGTCAGAACTTGGGCCTTGCCTTCCTGCTGATCTAGTGGAGATCTTTCGGCATTAGGAAATATTTCAGAGAGACAAGCAGGGCCTCAGACTTCCATTTAGTCCCTGCTAGGAGCAGGAGCAGGAGCAGGCATAGACTATAGGAAGGGGAAATCCACAAAAGCAATGAGACGGAAGAGAGCTGCCTGGGAGATGACTGGGTCTATAGCTAGGGTCTGGCGAGAGGAGGATTCCTGGAGGAAGTGATGGGGAGACTGGTTTGTAGGAAGACTCAGAGGGAGAGTCAGAGTTCAGAAAACCAGGATGTGTCAGGAGAAAAGCTCCACTAGCCCAACTGGGTGGGCGAGAGGGTCTGCAGGAGGAAGTGGCATATGGTGAGGCCATTCCTGCGTTATCCTGTGTGGCCTCCTGACAGTGAGGATCTAGGAGGGAAGAGCTGAGGTAGATACCTCCCTGGGGGGCCGGGGTGATTACATCCAGGAAGGCACACACCCCACCTGTCTGGCCCCACTTCCAAAAGAGGCCATGCCCTCACTACTAATAAAAAGAATGTAAAAACAAAAACTATCTATGTTACTGTATAGAGGCAATATATTAAAATATAAATAAGACCGGTAAGAAAAACATGTTTATATCTGGTCCTGAGCACAGACACCAGGCTGAGTGAGGAATCCTGCACTCTACCTGCCTGTGAGGTGGGCCAGTGGGGATGAGGGGCAAGTCAGTCTCCTGGGGAGCAAGAAGCTGAAAGTAGAGGCTTTTTGGGATTCTCTGTAAATAGGCACCCTCTGACAGCTGGTCTGTGGTCATCATGGAGCCTGCCTTGAACTCCCTTACCTATTTAACATCACCCTCCTCAGATGCTTGGGCAGGTGGGTCCAGGACCCAGGCTCACAGTGCAGGGAGAAACTACAGGGTCTGGGGTGGAAGACCAACTGGAAGGTGTCCTGAGGCCTGGCACTGAAGATGCATCCAGCTTCTCTGGACAGAAAGAAGCCAGTTAGAAGGCAACTCAGACCATAGCAGGAGGGCCAGTAGAGACTCTGAAGACATCAGGAATGTGGTGTTCTTGACTTCAGAAGAGGATTCAGTGGGTGAGCGGGGGCACTTGAAGGCATGCAGAGCCCTGGCCTTGACTGGATAAGGATGGAGAGGCAGGGCCAATTAATGACAGGTGGGACTGAGGCCCAGACTGTCGGGTAGGACAAGGCTGTCAGCTGAGTTCGGACTGATCAAGGCCCTGGCTGGGTCAATGTGTGATTTTCAGATGCACAGGAGGGCTGGTGAAAGGGCAGGTGCCAAGTCCCTCACAGTCACTCTCCCTCTTATGGTGTCTGCCTGTCCCAGGGCTGCAGGACCTTACCTGAGGCTGGCAGTCTTCTTTGCTGTGGCTGTTGCTCTCTTGGTCACTTTTCAGGTTCCTGGGGTTGTAGGAGATATATCCCACCTGGCAGATGCAGGAACTGTCTGACTTCTGGAAGACCCTGTTTAGTCCCCAACAGGTGCAGGAGGAGGCACCTGGGGATAGAGAGATCCTCTCACCTCACAAGTCCCTAAGGGTAACCTGGCTGGGGACCAGCCCTGACCCTGTCCTCAAGGAATTAGGACAGGAGGTGGAGGGAAAACACACACACACACACACACACACACACACACGCACACACACACACGCACACGCACTTTACTCTAGTCCTGACCTCAGGGGACTATCAGAAAATGCAGGAGGTCCTATTAGTCATTTTTAATTCTGACTTTCATGGACTCTGTGAGAGAAGATTTTAAATAACAATGGTGTTCAGGAACCCTCTAGGCTAATAAATAAAAGTCTCTGAGAGGAGGCCAGGGCATCTGCCATTTGAAAAGTCTTAAACCAGGCCCAGTGGCACTGGCTTTATAATTCCAGCACTCTGGGAAGATGAAGCAGGAAGACTGCAAGTTTGAATCCAGTCTCAGCAAATTAGCAAGACCTTGTCTCAAAATCAAAAATAAAAATGGGCTAGGAATTAGCTCACTGTGAAAGCCCAGGCTCAATCCTCAGTACCACACACACACACACACACACACACACACACACACACTTCCCTTAAGAGGTTTAATGTTCAGCCTGTGCTAAGATCAACTCACATGTTAGCAAATATGAAGCATTGTGGTAAGGGCTCATTCCCATGCATAATTGAATTATATGTGGCCTTGTGGGATGATCTTGGAGGGAGATTGCCTCAGGCAGCTATCTCCTGGGCACGCAGAGAGAGGCCTGCAGAGATTCAACCTGAGGATAATTGGGGCACCCTGGCAGGGCCTGGAGGATGGGAAAGATCCTGCTGAAGTAGAGGTGAATTTGCTCTGGGAAGGAATTGTAGTTTGGATCTACAGTGTCCCCAAAAGCCTCATGTGCCTATGGATACTGTTTTCTGTTGGGACATGGAACCTGGCTAGAAGGGGTGGATGCTTGGGGCTTGACCTGAAGAAATGTGTACTAGTTCTGCCTTACCTAATAGACTTGGTTCACTTCTGCCATGCAGCTGTGAGAAGCTCTGGCTCTGGCTCTAGCCCTGCCATGTGATTCCACTGTTTTCTAACTGCCCACCTGTGAATGAACTGTGACCTTTTGAAACTGTGAGCTAAAATAAACTTTTTTCCTCCTAGTTTGTACATGTCAGGTATTGAGTCAAGGCAATGAAAAAGTAACAAAGACAGAAATTGGTGTAAGAGAAATGGGTGGTTGAGGTGACTTTACCTGACCATGTCTTTTGAAAGCCTTTGGAACTGTTTGAAGGAAGAGTTTGAAAAAGTTTGAGGATGCTGGATGGAGATTCTGGTCACAGCTCAGAAGACCAGAATATTGATAAAAGTGTGGATTGGAAAGGCCAGGCTCAAGAAGTTTCAGATGGGAAGGAGACTGCAGCAGCAAGTGGTCTAAAAACCACATGTTCTATTCAATGGCTAAAATTTTGTTGGCATTTTGCCCTTACCCAGAGACTTTGCCTAAAATTGAGATTACAAGTTGGTGAATTACTTAAGCTGGTAGAGAAAATCTGAAAGCAGCTCAATGTACAGGCTGTCTCTTGGCTGCTGCTTGTGGCTTTTAGCCAACTCAATGGTGAAAAGCAGGAAAAAAGCAGCAGAGAAAAATGATATAAAACATTTTCAGTGTCAAACTAAAATGACCTGCAGTGATGGGACCAAAGATCACAGGGAAGTCAAGAGATTAGCATTACAAACATACCAAATACCTGCACTCAGGACCATAAAAAAAGATGCCTTGAGGGCTTCTCAAAAGTCAACAAGACCCCACACTTTACCAAATTAAGGGTGAAGAGGCCAAAGACTTTTCTCTGAGAGGTGAATCTCAGGGCCAAAGAGAAAAATGTTTGCCAAAGATCAGCCACCTGGAGTTCAACCATCTGAAAATTCAGAGAGCTCAGCAGCAATTGTCTAAAGAGGTTCGTCTACTGCTCAAGCCAGTGGTAGATCTTGGTGATATTTATGCAGTCCTGGCTTCAAAGACTTGCAGAATGCAAAAGTTGTGAGTTCATGAAGGCTTCCACCCAGATTTCAGAAGAAGGCCTTGGAGGTCAGGCAGGCACTGTGCCCCTGGGAGGGCAGTGTGTGAAGTTGTGAAGGAGAAGTCTAAGGTATAATGGAGAGTCCAAAAATCTGGAGAAGCCAGAAGCTTGGATCATCTGCTGAGGAAAGCTGCAGGCTGTGAGTGGATCCAGCTCAAAGGAGAGAAGATAAAAATCAAGGCCAGCAGTGATGTTGTAGGGGTGAGGCCATCCAAACCTTTCAGAATTCATATCTTGTCACAGTTTACTGCGGGTACTGGACCTGACACTATAGGATTTAACCCTTTCCTTGATGGGTTTAGAACTTATTTTGGTTTGATTGTGTTTTATTTTCCTATTATTTCCTTTTGGAATGGGAATGTTTACCCTATGCCATTATATGTTGTAAGTGCTTAACTCTTTAGTTTTCACAGAAGCTCACAGCTGAGAGTTTGCCTTGTATCTCAGAGGAGACTTTGAACTTGGGCTTTTTAACTGTTCAAACTGTTAAGACTTTCACACAACTCTTAGAGAAAGACTGAATGCATTTTGCTTAAGGAGGTAGGCATGAGTCTTTTGGGGGACAGGGGTGGAATGTTATGATTTGGATGTGGAATATTCCCCCAAAGTCTCATGTATCCGTGGATGCCGTGTACTACTGGGAAACTGGACCTGGCTGGAAGGGGTGTGTGCTTGGGTTTGACCTGGTGAGATGTGTGCTGGTCCCACCCTACCTACTAGACTTGTCTCCATGCTACCATACTGAGATTCTCTTTCTCCATCTCTGGCTCTTGCCTCAGACCCAGCTCTAGCCCTGCCATGTGATTCTCCTATTTTCCAATTGCCCACCTATGAATGGACTGTGACCTTCTGAAACTGTGAGTTAAAATAAACTTTTCCTCTCCTAATTTGTGCATGTTGGGTCTTTTGTTACAGTGATGAAAAAGTAATTAAGACAGAGGGACAGCTGGGGAGAGAGGTGGCACTTGGGACCTGAAGGGAGCCTGGAGTCTGGGGTCCCCTGTGATTGAGGCTTGCTTGCCTCTCTTGGATATGATATCTGCTCATGAAAAGCCAAAAACTTCGGGGGGGGGGGGGGGG